>BGPR01030425.1:0-18670 GCA_013235015.1 Araneus ventricosus
GAATCATGTACTTGTTTAAGCTAATTTGTAGTAGTTAGAATAACATATCGTTTCGAAGCTACTTGATGCTATATTGGACACACCTTAAAATTTTTAATCATGTTTTTATTTGAGAAATATATTTGGCGACAATTTATTAAAGGATACTTTTATATGTAAGAACTTTCATGTTGTCTTTTTCATATACTATTTTCTTCTAAATCTACTACTTTAAATATAACTATTTTTTAAACATACACAGTATTAAAATGTTAAATAAAACCAATTATAAATAAGTGGGTCTCAATTTCTTCCAAGTATATGTCTCTAGATTGAAGACGTTAATTTTTTTTGTCATTATCTCAGTTCTGTTGAGGCCATTGACTCTTCAAACAAAACAGCACTATGTTTATAAAATTATTTGCTGAATTAATTGACAGAATTTTCAGGAGATGTATGCATATCAGTTTCAAAGTGCAGCGAGGGATTATTATGAAATTAGTTAGCCTCTTCTTTTATAAAAAGAAATCATAGAGGTTTTGCCAAATTCACATTTCGAAGAGTAAAATGGAAAAGGTAAGCTGACAAAATTATTTGTGTCTGAAATTTAAAAGCCTTCTCATCTTTACAGTAAGTTATTGAATTCAAAACAGGATAACAATATTTATACTTATTTTGTTTATATTTCAATTTAAAAGAGATTTTCTTTGTAATAAATATTTTCCTAATATTACTCAAGACTCTCTATTGAAGAAAATGTATCAGAAAAAAAAACATTTGCTTGTCAAAATGAATTCAATTAAGAAGTTTAAAAATTAGTGTCAAAGCCGTATAATTGCACAACAAACTAATGCGACACAAGCAAATCAATTTTAATTTAGTCAAGTGAGATTTTAAGCATAATATTTCCATTATAAACTAAGTAAGGACAAGGTAATGAGCACTTCCTACGAAGTTGATAAAAAAGTTCTAACTAAGAAGTCGAATAATAATTTAATACTTTCGCCCGTAAATATTGTGTTTTCATAATTCAGGGAAGTTCTTATAACAAGCAACTTGTCAATTCACGCTACGCAAACACATTTCACTTCATTGTTAATTAGCAACTGTTAATTAGAAATCAATAAGAATATTAACCGAACTTGTTTCATAATGAATAAAATTTATCTTATATTGCTTATTACCAAGTAAAATTGAAATTAACGTTTTATGCGCGAAATTGTTTTAATATTTTTTTATCTTCATATATCAGATCTAATTCATGAAATTCTGACACATGCAAGGATTTAAGAATTTAAAGAGTTATAATCATTTGTTACTTTTTCATTAGTATTTACGTCTACCCTATTTTAGTGTTACGTATATGGAGGATTTTTGATGGAATCGCTCTTGATCCCTCGATCCGCCGAGGCTTGAGTCAAGACTTTACCATCGGATCTTTATGCTTGAAGAGGTTTCTAATGATGTTAGAAGTAAAACACCCTCAGTGGGAGAAATGTGCAATAATGGGGTTTTCGGTTAGAAAAGTTATGAATCTTTTTGCTCTAACACTAATGATTCATAAATTTGCACGTATAACGAAGCTAACTCCGGCCTACCGAAGCGCACGGGGTAAGAGAAGAACGGCCGACACGATAGATGTCGGAAACTGAAATCGGGGTCCTAACAGCCATTACCGGCCACGGCGCAAAACTGATGAAGGTACATCCCGTCATCAGAGTGGAGGTAACTCAGCCCCACACTATTAATATACCCCAAGGAGAAGCTAGAAAATCGTTTACTTCTCTGTCGGTTTCTCATCCACGTACTCGTTGTGCCGCTTCGAATCATAAATTCGTACGTCAGAAGTAAACTATCTTAATTAACATGTTTAACAATTTTATGGAGAGCAAATGAAGTTCCTGATCGCAATGTTTTGCACACAATGCGTGATTTTTTATTTGAGAGCGGTAATCATTTGTTCTTTTCTACCTACAGCTACGACACTTTTGTCATCCGAAGATAATGTCGGGATAATTGAAAAACGATAGAAACTTTCAACTCATCAAAATTGAACTTCAGATAATTTCAATTCGTGTACAGAAAGAGCCATCTGAAAGCTATCGTGTGCAATTCGGTAGCAATCAATGAATCGAAATTCGGTAGCAATCAATGAATCGAAATTCGGTAGCAATCAATGAAGTTGGGAAATCTACGATGGTCGTATTCACACCTGCTCAAGCTAGAAACAAACCGCTAATATCAATGCAAAACTTGCAGAGTAAGCTCGTCTTTGAATATTGAATGTTAAGAGAAGAATTACTGGAACTTAAAGAAATGATTTGTCAACTTATGGAAAATTTAATTAAGGGGACACATTAACTTCTGATTTTTTTATTTGAAGTATTATTGAAAACAATTTGATAGTATTAAGGCTTAACAATTATATAAAGTCATCTTGAAGAGAAAAAGTAATTTTGATATGCTTGTTTAGTTGAAATTTAAATTTTTTAAAGAAAAATTTAATTTTTTAATATCCCTGCAACTTTTTCAAATATAAATCTTTTTGCTTTAAATTTTATTTGTAGATTCACTGAAATATATTACACAAAACTGCATGAATTTTAAGGTATATCTATATTCGTTTAAATATAAATATTTTACAGAATTATATGGTGAAAAATGAGGAAATTCAGCAGTAACTCATTTTATATCTTGCATATAAAAATATCTAAGCAACTAATGGCTTATTGCCTGCACAGTTATCATTTACATAACTATAAACGTGTACAAAAAATTTGAAAGCTCTATCTTAAAAAGGAAAAAAGCCTTAGCATTTTGAAAACAAGAAAATGAAGAAAAGTCCAACATGGAGAAAAAGCCATTTAAACTTGTCATTTGCGCATGTTTTTTATTAGTCATCTTAAATGCAAATCTAAATAACTTCTGAAATATTAAAGGTATAAATTTGAAATTTTGATACAATTAGTAGAACGATAAGAGCAATGAAATAAGCCAATAAAATGAAAACTGTTATTTTGGACTTTTTTTGGGGTAAAATACAATTCCGAACTTTTAACTGAATCATCAGCAAATTTATGGAAACATAACTGCAGAGAAAATCAGAGAAAAAGAAATTGCATGTATTCATGAATCCAAACGATTAATCCATGATAAGTAAGCTTTGGCTTCTCTTAGATTGGATGGAACTTAATCTTCAATAAAATCTTAGCAACATAACTCCAGAATAAAATGAGATAAAAACAAATCATATATATTGATGAATCCAACAGATTACCCCATTTATAAACAAGCTTTGCTTTTTCTTAACTTAGATGCATCTTAATCATCAGCAAAATCATAATAAAAAAACTGCAGTAAAAAAGTGACTGCAAAATAAATAATATATATTCATGAATCCAAGACTTCCTCCCTTACAAGCAAACTTTAGTTAATTTTTCTTCCAAATTTTATGGATTTTCTTCCAGATTTAATGGGTTTTCTTTCAAATTTACTGGTTTTCTTCCAAATTTAAAGGTTTTTCTTCAACATTTAAGTGAATGCTCTGTATTTCCTTTTCCTAGATAATGAGCAAATCGTTCTTTTGCTTCTTTTGTTTTTTCCCAAAACACGTCTAACGTCCGAAGAATTTCCAAATGTTGTTAAAATGGAAGCATTTTTTCTCTTGGAAATGTCGGTGTTAAAGGGTATTTATTTCAAAGCAAGATTAGTTAATTTCCGTTGAGTCTGAAAAGAAAAGTAAAAGGAATTGTTTTATTGCCCAGGACAATTACTTAGTGGTGAAACAGAAATATTAGAAGACCATCCACCAGAAATTTTAAATAATATGTACTATAATAACGATTCAAAAATATCTTTGGCGGGTTTTTGAAAGGTTGCTATTATAAGTGTTGCAATTTGTTTCTGTTATGAATTATTAAGCTATACAGTACCATTTTTCAAAAAAAAATTTTGGAGGCAGTAATATTAAAAGTTATTAATGACCTCTTTTCAGGTTATAATATTTTATTGATTCTGATAAAAAAAAAAGTAAGTTAAGCGAGCACAATTATTTTAAAATTTTAAAGATTGAAATTTTTGAAAATACTTAATTTTTAATAGTTTTTAGTTATTTCAAGTAATTTATATTTCTTAAATTAATGGAATTGCAAATTATCATGAAATTGAAGATCTGACTAAATTTGCTAAATTTTAATAATTATTTTTGTAGTTAAACCTGAAAAAACAAAAATTCTAAAAATTTTAATTTTGGCATTTTTTTAAAAAATAACTAGAACTTTGAGACCTAAATCCATGATAAATCTTATAAAGCATACACATTAAAGTATCTACAAAAACTTTCAATACTCTATCTTGAACAGAAATAAAAAGCCTTAGATAGTAAACACATGCATCAACCAAAATAAAAGTCTGAGAAAAATGCATTTAAAGTTTATGAAGGCATAAAACAAAAATTTATAATGCTTGTAGAGCTTTAATTTTTTAATATCCTATTTCCCAATTTATAAAATGCAATAAAACACTATCTGACTCAATATGTGATTGAATATATATTTTTCTTTTTTTAAATATTATGTCATTACTCTTTCATCCCTTCAAAACATTATACAGGGTTCCCACTTATATCCGTTACACGCCTTTAACTTCTAAACGGTGACAGCTTAAGCGATAAAGTCGGTGTCTAGGTATAGTAAAAAGGCCATGCATGGAGAGAACTTACAACGCCATCTATCGGCAAATTTTGGAATTAGCGGTCCTATCTCGTAAACGGTGAAAGATACGAGAAAAAAGTCAATTAGAAAGTTGTAGAGCACTATCGATTTATTACGAAAAGTGCGCATTAATACTCAAAACAGAATGCAAAAAATGAACATATGTTTGGTCACGATTTCGAAAATAGTCATGTCATAAAGAGTGGAAGAAAGAAACTGAGACACGCCCCTGTCTTTTGAATCATTTATTTATATTGTTCAAAATGCTCTCCGTTAGCCAATGTACACATTTGCACTCTGGAATAGATTTCTCACGGCACATTGTGCAACATGGCAGATGTTACGGAGACACAAGTATCAGTAACGCGTCGTCGAAGATCCTGTAATGTTGGTTGAGGGCTCGCATATACCTGCTCTTTTATGTGTCCCCATAAGAAGAAGTCCAATGGGGCCAAGTCAGGTGAGCTCGGGGCCACTCTACGAAACCCCCATACCCGATTTCTTGATTCTGGAATGTCTCCATTAGGTACTGCTTAACGATTGAAATCTTATGTGGTGGGGCACCGTCATGTTGGAACCATACATTTCGGAGTTGATGCAACGGTAGATTCTCAACAAAGTCGGTTATTACAGCCTGCAGAAGCTCCAAGTACCGTTGTCCCGTTAACTCTCCCTTGTAAAATGCTTGTCCAATGAGCCTGTCTTTAAAAATTCAGCAAAAAACATTAATCGACCAGCGTAGTTGGTGTCGAACTTCGACATCATATCTTGGATTTTCCAGCGGTATGAACGTTCTGTCTATTAAATATTCCGTTCCGCCAAAAAACATGCCTTATCCGTCCATATTATGTCTGCCATGAATCTTGAGTGGTCCTTTAAGTTATTCATCACAAAGTCGCGCCACGTGTAACGTCTCGCAGCATCTCTTGGCAGCAATCCGTGCGTAGGTGTGGATCAGTATGGATGAGCACCTAATTCATTCAGGATTGTCCAAATGCGGCTGTTTCAGAGCCCGCAATTTTCACTGATAATTTTTGTGCTGATCTGAGGATGGGCGAGAGAGTATGCTAGCACATCTTCAGGTTGCACTTTGCGTCCTACAATACGAGGTCTACGAACTCGAGGTCGGTTGGTCACGCATCTCGTCTCCCTTAAACGTTTTACAACTTTTAAGATGGTCTGCTGTGTAGGATGCTGGGCTTCAGGAAAAAGGTCACGATAGAGCCTTGTAGCTGATTTTGCCTTACGCCCACATTCACAGTAAATTAACAACATCTTGCAATACTCGTTAATGTCAAATTTTGCCATAACCCTCAGCTTTAACGTACAACCCAGCAGAAACATCCTTTTTATAGTAGTAGTCTCTGGTGAACAGGTATGACGTTCCATCCTCATTTGCACAATACTTGAAATCCATGTGATATTTATACCAGACATGGTTAATTTGAGCAATGTGTTTGGAGAGACGAATTTGAAAGATCAGCAGAAAGGTTTCATGGTTTGTAGAGACATTCAGTAAAACAAGCAACCGGTGGGGACAGAACCATGGTCTTCATGAATGTAAATAGTGTGGGTTTCCCCTTGCGCCACAACAAAGGCTGGTATTTAGTCCGTAAGGTGGTCTATTCTCGCTTCGCTTGCGTTTCACGATGTCATAATGATGAAAATCACAATCAAACAAATGCTCATTTTTTACATTCTGTTTTCAGTATTAATGTGCGCAAGGTATCTTTTCGTACTGAATCGAGAGTGCTCTACAACTTTCTCATTGATTTTTTTCCCGTATCTTCCGCTGTTTACGAGATAGGACCTCTAATTCCAAAATTTGCCGATAGATGGCGTTGTAAGTTGTCTCATCTAGTAGCGCATAGTCTTTATACTATGCTTATACACCAACTTTATGGCCTAAGCTGTCACCGTTTAGAAGTTACCGGGGGGGGGGGGGGGTGTAACGGATATAATTGGGAACCCTGTATATTTTAGCAACTCGAGAACATTTCGATCGTCGCATTTTCTTAACAGAAAAATGAATAAAAAGAACAAAATATTAAATACAAGGCTTTTAAAGAAAAAAATCACTTTGTGTAAAAACTATTATTGATCTTGGAAAGTCCTTCCTGTGTATATGTATTAGTTAACCTTTTAAGTCCTGTTACATAAAATGTAACCTAACCTTTCCTGTCAAAAGTCCTTTTCTATGTATATTAATAATTAGTTAGTTAGTAGTAACGAGAACTCAGAAAGAAATCAGATCATAAACAAACAGAAATAATTTGAGTAGTGAAAATTGAACTTTTTCACTTCAGGAATTGATTTACTCAAAAATATTTTTAATTAATTTATTTGAGGAATGGAAAATGCTTCAAAATTATAACGAAACTAAACACACCCTCAGCTGTCAACGTTTGAGACTGACAACACTCAGAAAAATTCAAATATCTCTAAAACTGTTTGGATATCGGATCTAAAATTTAGAGTCAAGTTTTGCAACCGTATGGGCTGTCGAAAAAAAGTGGAAAAACAAATAAATATCTTTGTCATTTTTAGGATGCTGTATAGCCTTAATGTGTTTTTAAAATAGTTTTTTTTTATTTTGTAAGGCCTCGACTCAGTTCTACATTGGTTTTCAGAAATAAAAAAAAATTATTTGAAAAGAAAAGACTGACTATTAGTTGTTCATTTTCCGAAAACTGATGTTGTTATTTCTAATAATCAAAACAATCTGATTCTCACAGAATTCTAATACATCGATAAGACATCCCAAGTATGGGAGTCTTCTAGAAAAGACGAGAGTCGGTGCTTGGAATGATTATTAGTAATCTTATAGATGACAATAGCTCAGTCTTCTAAAGAAGGTGGATAACTATAACTGTTCACAATATAGGTTTCTTAGAAAAAATGTACGAGCCTTTTCTTCGTCGAAGTTAAACACAGTTACCAATGGTTCGGAATAAATATGTATCACTTTTCGAAAGTGATACATATTTATTTTTTATAATAGGTGGGCATGAATGTCAATACAATTTTTGTCTAATGCGGTAGAAAAAATAAGCGATACAAAATATAACTTGGCTTTCTTCAGTAGAACAATATTACTGCCATGATTTTACACCATTATGAATAGTGTTTTGTAGTTTAAAAATATTCTACCATATGTTTGTAATAACAAGATTTTGATCTTAATGATTCCACCTATTTTTTTAACTGGCTGTTTCGATCATTGGAAGCAATGGTTTTAAATGGTGAAAGCGTTTTAGACAATGACCAAGAATAATAACCAGGAATAATTCGGAAGTGTTTTATCAGCTATTCAATCAGTTATATATAATTTTTGGGTACTTACGTATTAACGCCACCGAGGCTACAGATTGGCGGTAATGCGCCAATAAAGAGCAATCTTGTTTACAAAAACCGCCAAATTGGCGGCACTTAAAAACCGCCAAATTGGCATTAATACGTAAGTACAAAAACCGCCAAATCTGTAGCTGCGGTGGCGTTGGCGGCACTTAAAAACCGCCAAATTGGCGCCACTTAAAAACAGCCAAATTGGCGTTCATACGTAAGTACAAAAACCGCCAAATTTGGTGGCACTTAAAAACCGCCAAATCTGTAGCTTCGGTGGCGTTAATACGTAAGTACCAATTTTTGTAACTTTTTTTATGTTTGTTTGCTATTTCCGAAAATAACTAAAGAGGTCACCACTAATCAGTGAAGAATATGAGAAAACTATTATGACTTCAAGCATTTCATTAAAATGCACTGAAAAATTACTCAAACTGAATTTCTTCTATAGATTTTAATATTAAATTTTAGTTTGGAAATTTTTTTAATATGATCATGGCGGCGAATAAACGTCCTGCACAGTGGCGGCTCGTGTTATGTAATCTTAGGAGTGATGTAATCCTGCGCTACTCATGATGCATATTTGTATCACATACATTTTTTTTCATTAACTGTGAGTATTTAAACAATGTATTTATTATTTTCAGGAGCCAAAAAGGGAAGAAAATTTGAAAAGTGTTCTAAGATATTAATAACCAGCCTTAAAAGTCTTTATACCTTAGTTACAAAAATAACAACTTTAATTAGAACAGAAAGAATAAAAATATGCAAAATTTAAGTACTTTTTAAGTGCAAATCTTCATTCTTTTATTTTCGCTTTTTTTTTCTGACGTCTTTTTTTTTCCCGGCAGAGAAAGTTTTCAGTCATTCTAGTTACAGAACGTCATTAATTACTCTTAAGAAGAATTATAAAGTGTTTTGCTGCAGAATCATTAACTGACTGAGTAACATCAAAACGGTTAATGAGTAGTTTTGAATCAGTTAATAAAGTAAAAAAATCTTGAAAATTTTATTTGTTATTTACGAAGAACTGTTCTTTAATGTAAACGAAACTGTCCACATTAAAAATAAACTGATGGCATTATGTAGTTAATTAACACTGGAAATGCTTGTAGATTTTTTTGATTCTATCTCTTGGAGATATTTAAAGACTCACTCAGTAGACTGTGGTCGTTATTTAACCGAATGTCCGTATTGTTTGGTAACGATCGTTAAAAAATGGAATTCCTATATGGGAATTTTAAAATCTTGTTAATCTTGTCTTGTGCAGTTCTCAATACAGACATCCCTCATGATTCTTGACAAAAACAAAATTGATAATATTATCATCTATAAATAAAACATCTAAAATCAAATAAAATTATCATTATTATGGTGGTGATGTAATGACCAAGTTATTAACGACAGATAAAGCAGTTGAGTTCAATATGCGATAAACTCGCATTATATAAAAATTAAATAAATCGTTTTCTAAAGTACAATAAATTTACGGACAGGAATTAATATTAGTAGAGAGACTGCGAAACTCTTTTCTTTTGTCAAAAGTAGAAGTTTAATCGCTTATATGTGTCCCAAATACAATTCTTTGTTTTAACAGTGGCGGCTTGTCAACTCAGAAACAAGTATTGCTGCAAAAGTTTTCTCTGGTTCTGGATTTTTGAGCAATGTTCAAATCCGTAATAATGCTATCTGCGTCTTTTCTATTCAATTATTCGCTCAACGAACACGATATTTTGCTACGTTCAGCTTTTCTTAGATACCTCTAATAATAATGCTTGATCTCTCCTCAAAAGAATTTATAACTGGATAATTTGAAGATAATTTTAGAAAATTATCTACAAACTTGTTTCCGAAGACAATAGAAAACGAATATTCAATAAACCAGACACGTTTCTGTCGAGGTATCATGAAGCAAAACAGAAACCGGAAACAAATGAGCGAAGCGAAGGCGAAAGTCGCATGAAAAGCCAGGGCTATAGTAACCGCAGCTCTTTTCTCCCGATTCTTCGCTGAGCTCAGTGCGCGAATTTTGATCCTTTGGAAAGGGATATCTTTTTGCAGCTATCGCCTGTGTCTTTCTTAGTTGCTGATTCATTTTCCGTTTTCCTCTTACGATTTTTATTACTTTTTTGGCGTTTTCGTTGATCATTGAACTCTCAAAGTGGAAAGTAAGGAAATAAGAATTAAAAAGAAAATACACATTTTTAAAATAATTTCAGTGAGAATTGCAGCTCTGCAGCCCTACTGGGCGAGCCGACAGTATGTTTTAATCAGTATAAATAGTAAGCACCATAAAATAAATTAGTGTCAAGTAGGCTTATGCTTGATTCTTCAACTGGATTTGTTAATTGTCATAAATTTCTGCAGAACTACATCCCAATTTCTATTCAAATGAAATTCTTTTAAAACAGAGAAAGAATGGTAAGAAATTTTATTACATTTCTGTCTAAGAGAAAGTACTGAAATTGCCAAAAAATTCAACCCAATAATTATAATGAATTTTCTCATTTTAGACATTCCTGATCCCGAAAAATACATTTTTTGCATTATATTTGTCTGTTCTCTCTGTCTGCTTGTCTGTGAGCCCCCGACATCTAACAGGGAAGCCTTCGGGTTCCAAGCTCTGGGGTATACAGTGGGGTTAATTTTTATGTGTTACCGGCAATGTATGGAACGTCGGCATTCTATAGAATACCTAAGCATTTTATAGAATACCTAGGCATCTTACAGAATACCTAGGCATTTTATAGAATACGAGACATTTTATAGGATACCTAGGCATTTTATAGAATACCTAGACATTTTATAGAATACCTAGTCATTTTATAGAATACCTAGGCATTTTATAGAATACCGGATGTTTTTAGGCGAGGTATGAAATATGAGAATTATTATATACTTTCCCTAGGCATTGTAAATAATACATAGGCATTCTATAGAATGACAAATGCTATTTAGGCAATCATAATAAGGTTATTATTTAAAAGACGTGCATTCCTCAAAAGTACACATGTTATTTTGAAAAAATAGAGATAATGATAGAGTGCCAATAAAAAACTTTTATTAAAGGGACGTAAAGAAAACTAAAAGTTGTGCAAAACAAAATTTATGCCTTTATTATTAAAGAAAACAAAAATATATATGAACCTATTTCTTGCATCAAGAAAAGAAATTTTATTTTGAATTGCACTGAATTTTATTTCCAATAAAATCGAATCAGTGATGTATTGTTGCTTTGGATAATTTGAATCAGCCTTGCTCTTTCCTTTCTTTGATTCAACTTTCTTTCAATATGCTGTTTCCAACAGATAAACAACCCTGTATTAAGTTATTTCTATAACAATATAAAAAGGGCAACAGATTGTAGATAATTGAGAGTTCAAAAATACTTTAATTATACTTACAGAATGATCATATAATACTTACAAAAATTCTAATCGTGTTTTTTCTTTAAATAATTTGAATCAGTCTTGTTCTTTTTCTTCTTTGATTTAACTTTTTCAACCTGATGTTTCAGACAAATAGACAAACTAGGAAATGAGTCAAATGATGTTTCGAAGTACAGAATGTTTTATTTCACAAATAATACGAATACACATAAATTTAGTTTTAAATATAGTACTCAATAAATATCAAAACTCAAATAAATATCTATTTTGTTCTTTACTGAAACAAACGTTCAAATAAGAATAATAAAAATTAAAATATTAATTATTTCAAATCGAAAATGTAAAAATGAAGAAAGCTTTAAATTCGAGAAAAGGTTCCCATTTAACTCGAATGTAATTATTTTCTCTAAATGATTCATTAAATTTTATCTGTGCAAAGAAATAAGTTTCATCTAGCTGTCCTTTGGTTTTAAGGCTGTTGTTTACGTACTTTCATAAATTAACGATTTAAGAATCAATGAAAATTGAAACCTAAGATTAAAATGTCGAAAAAATAATGAAAATTACTAAAAGCTTAAAATGTCTTTCTAGCGGAAATGCCGTCGAGAAACATTAATTTAAGTTCTTTATATTCTAATCCTACGATAATGCAAAAGGTGTTGAAATACACTATCAAAAACTGTAACTTTAAATAGTTAATTAACTTGGAAGGATTTGGGGATTATGTTTCTTATAGTTTTCTGATACTGTAAGAGAGAATTAAGAATCAATGTGAAATAAAGAGTACTAATTAATTTTGACACGCGATAAGTATCTTAACGCACCACGTGGTAATTTAATCTAAATTGTACTCTTTTGTATCTTTTCTCTGCGCTTCCCTAAAAGCAAACAATTATTTATAGTTTATGTAAAAATAAATTAATGCTTTTTTTGATTTAAATATAATGTGGCCATCATGATATTGAGTGATGGACATAGGTTCATGAACAAAGACAGATAGATTGTAAACAAAAATAGTTTTCTCAACCCGTCACTAAACATTTCTGTTTATAAAAAAAATGTTTGATTCAAAAATCTCTCAACATTAGAAATTTCAAATTAATCTAATTCATTTAGATTAACAGTCCCCTCGAATCTATTCGAAGGTTATTTTAGAAAGGGTCAAGTGTCGTAAAGAGTTTTTAATTTAATTTAACTAGTGTTTTTATATAATATTATTATTATTCGAAGTACTAATTTATGAACTTTAAAATTAATACAAAACAATAAACTTTTTAATTTTCTACTAATTATACCTTTTTACTCTCAGTATCTAGTTATCTCAAAAAAACAATACTCCATTTACTCAATTCACTTACCTTTAGATTCATAGCATCTTAGATCTTGAATCATATTTACATGTGCAAGGCAAGTATAATAGCATTTGATCAAGCAAATAATTAATTCATTTCTAGTCACAATTTCGCATAACTTCAATTTAATTTCAGTTCTTAATTAATCTTTAAAATAATCACCAAATTCAACACCAAAACAATTCATAAAGATCCTTAGTTTGCGTTTTTTTTTTTTTATATAATTAGATGTTATTCTTATAATGTTAACCCAGGAACATTCCAAATAGCTACCTCCATCATTGTCATTAAGGTGGTGAAGAAAAATCAGAGACCAAATTGCTTTTAACTAATATATTTATTAAAAATCAACTTTATCTCTATCATCTTACAAACAAAATTCTCATAACTCATTTTGCCTTATAATCAAAGTTAATACTTCACATAAATATCAAAATACAAACATCAAAACTAAATGGAATAAGACACAATAATAAAAAAATAACTAAATGTTCATGTATTAATTTAGCTTAGGGTCGACCCAGTGTTTATAAAAGACATCAATCCACTTTCAAAATTTAATTAACCTTACTGCATCCACAGCATTAATTCAACTTAATTTTATCTCATTAATATCAAGCGCATATAAAAGAAATTTTTAAATAGTGGCCACCAACCAATAATCTTAATTTATTCCTGTTTATCCTATCTTTAAACTTTTTATTAATAGATTTTATGCCTGTCATTAATCCTCTTCTATATTAACATCTTAGAACATACATATCATGTAAGGAATAGTAATCAGACATTCAAATGTAATTTAATATATGCACCAATACATAAATGTTATTTTCATATCTCATTATAAGGTAATGATTTATAAGTAGGTTTTCTACACTTTATTCTTCATCAATTTAATCGTCACATATATTTCAATTTCTTAAAATTTATATTAACAATATGTTCAACTCTATTAACGGTTATATCTTCAATGAATTAAGAGGGTATTGAAAATCAATGCAAATCATTTAAACTTTCGATTAAACTGCAATAAGAACCAATTAATTTTAATTATATCACCAAGTCAAATCCACATGTGAAAACTTAAATCCATATGGAGTTGAACTTGTTAGAAATTATTATTTATGCACATGTATATATAGATTTTTAGCACTTCTTTGAATCCTGAATGACTTAATATTTATCTTACATTACTTGCATTTTTTTAAATATATATACACATAAGCAAATTATTCAAAATTACGCATAGCAACATCTATATGATCACCATTAACATGACTTCCATATATCAAATTAACCCTTCGATAGTTCCTCATAATTCTTCCAATTACCAATTTTTATTTCGTTAATTTAACTATTATCAATTACTACCCCTTAAAATACAATTAGGATTACCATATTTTTTTTTACATAGTCAGGATAAAATTTTAAATGTCAAACACTTAACTGTTCATATTCCAGGTCGGACATGGCGATGCACTGGATACCAACTTCCTTAGTAATGTGTGCATCAGAAAAAATATAATACACGGTAACTGTAGTTTCACAGGGGCTATTGTTGAGTATGATTCCGCAACGTTTCCTCAATTTCAGAACTGACAGGACATGGCGTAGCGCCAGTTCTATATTGTGGGTACAATGAAGAAAACGGCTAAGGCACGGCACGATGAGGTATTAAAATTTACCAACTCCGGACGGTCCGAGGGAGGATCCAGCAGGACCGACTTCATCATTCCTTCCTTCATTTGGCTGCTGAGGTGTTTGTTTCGCAGGCATTGTGGTCTCACTGAATATCAAAATCTGCACGGCTTCCCTCATTAGAAATTGCTTTTTCATTATCCCCCGCTTAACAGGCGTTGCAGCACAGGAGCATCAGTCTCCAACCGGGTTAATTGTTAAAAGAAAAAGTTGCGTCTCCAGCCCGGCCCGACAACCATTCCTCCGCAAAAGCTCCGCACCCCGGCCGAGGGCCAACGGGCAGGGCCCTCTCTTCTTCCAAGCCAACACCTCTCTGTCTGAGACAGACGACAACAAATTCCAGTCACTCCCACGAAGGGACCCCTCCATTTTTTTTATTTTCTTTAGGAACGGGGCGCTCCGTCAGGAGAAAAAAAAAACGCAAATACCCACCCACGACGAAAAGGGTGAATGACCCTTTCCAGACGAAACCCCCCGCTTGAAGTTGGGGAAAAAAGACTTTATCTGAAATCCAAGAAAACTCTACACAACACAAGTAACCCCGAGCAGTCATCATATGACAATGAGGACACATGAACCGACAACATGCTCTCCACACTTTACGAATGTGAGGTCATTTGATCCACGAAGATATGTTAAATGGGGAATAGATTTACATTCTCCTCGATTCTATTTGAAGGTTATTTTAGGACCGGTCTAATAACTCTGAACAGTGATAAGATGAAGATGATAAGTAAAGGTTTCCGGCAACATGCTCTCACACTTACAAATGTGAGGTCAGTTGATCCACGAAGATATGTTAAATGGGGATCAGGTCTACATTCATGTGGGTCCTATGATTGAATCAGGTGTAGAACAGAATAGGCGATCTTTTAATGCTGAAGCCGTGACTCAATTACCAAGCCTCTGAGGCCATGAAATAGACCGCAATATATAAATCTGAAATCCATGCCATGTATAAAATAATATGAAATAGGGAAAACTACGAATCCCCATCTTGCAGTGAAATTGAAAAGGAATGTATGATATGTTGAACATTAGCATCCCCATATTATCCCCATATTATTATCTTTAATTAATTATTAATTTGTTTAAATTAATTTGGAATCAATTGCAAACAATTTCGCGACATATCAGTATCAGGGGGATAAGCATTTGATTCTTGGAATTCAATTTCTAGGTTGTTCTTTTTCATAGTGTAATAGTCGTTAATCAAACTATCTTTTGTATTTCATTTGTATGATTATTGATAAGATAACTTCATTTTAATTTTAATTTTTAGATTAATGTATGTATATATTGAAAATATAATACATGTTTTGATTATTTTATATATATATATATATATATTACATTTTATCTTTGTTTACAGTTAAAATTTAATTAATTAAATAACATGCTATTTTATTTCTTTCTGAATTTATTTTTATTAGAATATCAATATGAAAATTAGCTGTTTTTAATAAAACTTTAAACGTTATTATATGATAGAATGAAGCTGTTTTTGGAATAAACGTTTTAATTTTGAAAATGACTTTTTCTTGTTTTGGTCAATACTCCCGACAGAACTAATACCAAACAATATGATTGGAAATTTTTAAAAAGCAAATTTTATCAAAGGGAATGATGTAATTATACATTGAGGGTGTTTTTAAAACTCCACCGAAAATCCTGAGGTGTTCCTTACAATATCCATATGAACCAATATGAACAGTATTCAAACAAGAAAGAAGAAGGAAGCATGTTTGAGAACGCCACCAATAAGATGTAAAAAAGCAGAAAGTCACCAGGAACAAAATACAGAAAGTAGTATAAATCAATCATGGCATAATAATTCAGATCCGTCTGCAATACACAAATATTACAGTAGAACCCCAGGAAACCGAATTAATTGGGGCTTACCTTTGTTCGGATAAGGGGGAATTCGGATTATCCGGGAAATTCGGTAAAAAAACTCTTGATGAACCAAATGCAGTAGTGCATTGACTCTGGGTGCTCTGCGATGGCGTACGGAAAGAGCACTCGGAGATTCGCATGGCACAGTAGCAAACAAGTTGAGGATAAAGAGAAGATATCTCAGTTTGATTCTACTAATTAAAGTGCTGTATTTACTCTTAAAGACAAATTCGAATACTACTTTTAAGTTAGGAATAAACATTAGCTTTGTTTCAAATTCGTAAGTTATTTTTCCTTCATTTTTTCAGTAAAAATTCTCAGAAAATTGAAAATAGATGTTTGGATTATCCAAAGTTTCGGATTCCCGGGGTCCACTGTAAAATGAAATTATGTAAAAGCATGAAGTATAAAAATTAACACTTTGTAATAAATCGACAATTATTTTTAGAAAGTGCAGAGAATTTTCTGAAAAGGACATAGTTTTATCTCCTGAAATAAACATTTAATTTCGAAACTGTCTTCTAGATATCAAACTGTTGATTATTCTGCCTTGGTAAATTAATCGTCCAATGATCAAATGCTTATCAAAGAAAAAAACTGTCAGCAAACTAAAAGCTAAAAGCTGATTATTAACGACACTAAAAGCTCGTGTTTGTCTGATACGTCATTCAAGTGCCTTCCCTATTGATGTTGTCTAAAATATACTATTTCTTCGGAAAGCAGCAGTGTGCGTATCTAATTAACTAAAAGGGATTGAAGAATTGCATTTTCCTTTAAACTGCAGATAGTCGCCTATAGCAACACCAACTATCTCAATTTTTTGAAATTTCAAAAAGGTAGAAAATACTCATTTTTTTCTCAACGAATAACAAATATTTCTGAAAGCTTTTAACTTCTGATATAAGCATGAGACCACATGTTCCTACCTGATGTGAAAGAAACTCAGAAATATTCGTTAGTGGTAGCGAAAAATTTAGTCCGCTTTGAAATTTCAAAAAATTGAGATAGTTGGTGTTGCTTGTTAAGAGAAGAGATGAAAATTGGAAACCATAATTGAGGTCTAGTATTAGTAATAACTTTGAATTTTAGCATAAAATAGTACTAAGAATTTAGTTATTTTAAGAATAAATAATAATAAATTCATATCTAGCTTTTATTTATTAATTTGCTCAAGGTATTTAGTATTTAGTGTTTATTATTCCAGTTTTTAACTTTTTACTTAGATCAGTTACTTTAGCAACGGATCTAATTACCGGTCTTTTTTCTAATTATAGCTTTTTTACCCAATTAGAGCAGGTATAACCACTGAAGTTAACAATATAATATAATAAGGTACAAGCAGTCGGATCAATTGGTGAATAGCGTATTGAGATTAATGTTGTAGTATAAGTAAGGGCGATAACTTTCCTGGAGAGAAATAGGTACTGGTAACTGCCGATCCTAAAAGACACATTTATACAGGTAGTATGTTGATGATTTGAGCGCAATGTCACTGATCTTTATGTGTTTTAAATAGCAACTATGACAGCTGAAAGAAATAGAGATGGTATCTTTATTCCTATGTAAGATCAATGGTGGTGTCATGGGTGATGACTTAATGAATGTGACGTTCACACCGCAAGTACAATCGTTTCTCAAAAGGTTTAGACATCATTATGTTATTTAGGTTAGGGTTTAGACATTATATTGTTATTTAAGTAAGGGTAAGGCATTATATTGTTATTTATGTTAGGGATTAGACATTATATTGACAACAACTTACCCATATCTCAATATAACGATCTTCGTCACCCTCCTTTTCTCACCTGCCAGAGCGTGAGATGGGGGCGCATCGTACTCTTCACCTGAAGGTGGTTGTTGTGTTGTTGATGATCCCCGAAGATCAGCAGAGCTATATCAGGTCCATGAGCCTGTGCACCCTAAAGAAATCCAAAGTCAACAGAGGACTAGAAACAAGATCCTGTTTGGAAAGCCCCAGGCATGCAATAATATGATAAGGTGTGGCCTGTTCTGCAGTACATTTTGGGCAGATCTCAAAACACTCAGAGAAAGTCAAACTTCTGATATGCCCACTAAGGAAGCGAGTAAGAGTTGTTTGGTCGCTTCTGTTGCAGTCAAGTGATAGACGGCCACCTGGTCGAGAATGAAGGTGGTTCAAAATCACAGGGTTCTTTCTCAACTAAGCCTTATGCAAATTCCAAATGAGCCTTTAAAAGAACTCAACATAAAAATCATCAATTTCAAACAATAGAATAGTTTTATCTTATATAACATTAGCAAAAATAGCAAATCATAAAATTTC
>BGPR01030427.1:0-18669 GCA_013235015.1 Araneus ventricosus
GGAAGTTACGTATTGGTTGTCCAACTTTGATAGGACCTACATTCATGATGATAAACTGTGTACCAAATTTTATCCATATAGCTATTCAAATTTTGAAGAGTTATAGTAACTACATGACCCGGAAGACAAAAAAGTGATCTCCTGTAAGAAGGATTTTGTCCATTGTACTAAACTCAAAATGCTATGTGCAAAGATCACATACCAAATTATTCATCCCTAAATTAATAGTTTTCTTAGTTGTCGTAGTCACAGACAGACACAAGAGAAAATTCCAAAATTATGTGGGTTTCGACTCAAGGAAGGTCTCAACGTGAGACTGTCAAAATCTCGAGTTCGAATTTTTTGACACATAAGTCACTTTTCTCGATAGATACGAGAAATCTTAAAAGATAATACCGACTGATACAAACTCTTATTTATACAATATACACTACCTGTTTTGTTTGGATATTTAAATTGAATCAATCTCAAAATAAAAATACTTTATATTTTAAAACTATCCAAAATAACTTTGATATGTAGTTTCCCAAGACAATAAAAAGGTTCGGTTATGTGGCTTGCTTACGAATTTGATACTTAAACACATAAATTCAATTGTTAACTTGATATTATATAATATAATATATAAACTCTTCGATATATAAAAACGTCAGTTCATTAGATTAAAGATAGTGCATTTTGCTAATTATGTCCGTATATATTTCAAGAATCCTTTTATAAAAATAAAAAACAAAAGAAATGAGACATTCAAATATAAAAAGGAAGAGTTAACAAGTCAGAGCATGAATACAAAGAAAAATAACTCCTGAAAAAAGAACTAAAGATTTATTTATATTGATGGCAAAAAACAATACAATTGGATATAACTTATATTTCTAGACTACATATTAATAGCGTTCTAAACTAATAATGTTGATCAACATACCACATGTGTATAGTCTAGAAACTCAAAAAAGTCCGAGAAATCTTTAATATAGTCCTGAAGTTTCCCTCTTTTTTTTTCATGAAGGGTAAGAATTGATGCAAAATTGCTGTCCGCCAAGTGAAATACGTAAATAAATATATTATACAAATGAAAAGGTCTATCTGTTGGTCGCGATATCCAAATTGGTCGGATCTTCTATTTGCATCAATACAAGTCCCCTTCCATTCTACAATCCAGACGGAGGACTTGTACATGAATGAACATTTGACTTTTCGTGCAAAAAACTGCGCAAGAAGACACAATTGAACCGTCACCGACGAAGTATGCAACTCATTTTCTTTCTTTCCAAAAAAAAAAAATCATCCAGCACAGCGTCTCTGATTTTCGAATAATCTTTTTCAAGTGAAGGGACAACCTCTGTCACACCCGGCTTGTCGTAGAAGAAACAACGCCTGATTGACAGCCGCTTGTTGTCAGCTATTTCAGAGGACTCTATAGCCTCCCTGCCATGTAATGGGGAGAAAGTCACCTTTAACTGTCCTCCTGCACGTAGGCACTCATCTGGACCAACGCAGATATTTCGTAGAAACAATACTACAGGTTCCAAATAAATAAAATTTTATAATGAAAATGCCCAATCGTAAAATATAGAAAACATATATTTTTCTGTTAATATGCAATTTTTTTATCTGGAATGTATACACATCAATAAATATAAAAGTGTTGGAAATAGAAAAAAGGGGAACTATATTGTTTTATAAATTGAGACCATTATAATATTAAAATTTTCTTTTGGAATAAAAGGAAAGTGTTTTAATAAATAACTTATAAAAAAAGAGACTAAAAAAGTACAACCTGAAATTTTTGCACAGCAACAACAGAATATTTTATTTGCTGTACGGTGATACCTGAAATGCCAACCTAACTGTTCAATGGAAAATTAAGCTTCCTGAGAAACTCCTTGCAGTACCACGCGTGTTTCAACAATCCATACTCAGATTCACTTAAATTGACTAAACTCTGAGGAATAGATATAAGACTACCTTTAAACAAGTACCTACGGAATCTATAGATGTGAAAACCACTTTGACATGGAAACGAGAAACCCTCCAGTAGATCATCGCATCATCGCTTAGCCCCTCATAATAGCAAGAGAAACAGATGTGTTCTAATTTGTAAGCACCAGCATGTGAAAAAGCATTCCTCTAGAGGTTCTTTAAAAATTCTGGGAAAGATTCTGAGTCCATTAGGGAAATAGATGTGGGTCCTACAAAAGCATTTACCTCTGTATACCCTGGAAAGGAATCGGAACAAGGAATGCTTAAATGTTATCACCTGCTAATTTACTATCAAAATCATTTGAGTGTCCTTCCCCAGCATGGAAAAGAGAGTGATCTTATGATGCCTGAGCAACGAATGGTGGAGGATAAAACTGCTATCACTTTTCACCCTTTATGTTGCCCAAAGGAAAGTGGACTTCAAGTAATAAAGGGAACTTGTTGGATTCCTTATCCACTAGATCCACAATATTTACTTTCTCGCCTATAGAAGATGCAAGAAAGTATTGTAATTGTCACAAAAATCAGAAACTGATATTTAGGAATTCCTGTTTTAGAACCCCTGAGTCCGAAAAATACAATTTTGGAATTATGCTGTCTGTCTGTGTGAACACGATGACTCAAACTATTAAAAGCTAAGGAAGAATATGCTTGTAGTTATTTTACACATAATTTGTAGGTTTCTTCAAATTTTGGAACAAAATCACAGGAACCCTAGAGTGTCCGGCCATAAGAAATTCACTTTCGACACAAAAACTTAAATAGTGATGGTTAAAATTTGCGGCACCAGGGTTTTTTCATCAGAAATGTAGGTCCGAAGACAAAATATTGGGCAAATTCGTCATAGGTACAGTGATTCTGTATAATCGTATACTTTTGAACGCGGTCAGAACCTTAATAAAATTACGGATAAATTAAATTTCGTATGTAGTCTGGAAACCCTATTACTTTTGTCCATTCTCGTTTAAACTGCGTTTAAAAAGTGCTTGAACGGTTTTTTCTCCATTCAAAAAAAAAAGCTGCGAACCCTGAGCGAGTCTTTCCGCACTTAGTGAAGTCCCTGCTCTTCCGCGCGTATGCGTATTTTCCCTGCTGCTATCTGTAGATAAAGTTTTGGGAGGCAATCTCGTAGTGTAACAGATCTTTGAAATAAATTTTCAAAACCAGGAAAAAATTGCAATATATTTTAAGAAAATTATGAATATTTTATTTGTTTTACTAAAAGTTGGAAAGAATTTTTTTAAAAGTATAAAAAATAATTAATTAATTTTGCAAAATCCCTCAGCGTGGCGCGGGGCCTTTCTGCACAGTCTGCACTGTCTGCACCCCTGGCCGGCCCCTGATACTAGATTTACTAAAGACAAAAAACTCTAAAATCACCTTCATTTAAGTTCTTTAGTGATCGGACGATGTGCATTTTGTTTTTAACTCATCACATATCCATAGCTTTGAATTAAGGATTCTTTCAGACATAGTGATTTGTCTCTCTGTTAAATTTTTCCACTAAGTGATAAAATAACTAGTTTTCTTTAAATAGTAGCCGCATTTCCTGAAATAGGTCGCTTTTTAGCATTTTTACACAAAATAGTCTCCATAGTCACCCAGGCCCAATTTAAGTACCAAAAAGTTGACGCTGGGAACCCTATACATACATGCACTCACACATATATATTTGCATATATACACATAAGGGTAGATGTCTGTTTTACATTGGATCTGTTTTCCAATAATTACAGTAATTTCAAATTAACTAACAAGAAGCACTCCAATACTCTTACACTCCTTAGTTTACTATTTTCAATCTGATTTCTATTTTTCTCAAACATGCGACTAAAAGGCCATTAAATTTATGCATGATCATGTATTGTTATGCAACTGTTAGTTTCTGTAAGGAACAATTATTTGCAGTTTATTCAGCTGATCGCTTTCAAATTAAATTGATTAATTAAGATTACCTTATGTATATGAGGTGTTTTATTTTTGCTCTGATTTCATATCAAAATTTCATTTTAAGATTAAATGTATCATGGGTTAACCAGTTTGAAATAACTTCATTATTGTGCTTTGGACATTTAGTATAAATTAAGTATCTAAGGAAATAAATCAACTTACAACATTATATATAAGCAACCAAATTAATTTATTCTAAAATAAAAGAAACTGATTTAGTTTTCTTTCTAAAATGTGATAACTGATATAGCTTTGTTTTCAAATAAAAGTAACTGATTTAGTTTTTTTGTTTCTAAATGGAGCTAACATATAGCTTTTGTATCTTAAATAAAGAATCGATTTAGTTTTTTTGTTTTCATTTGCATAGTAACGGTCAATCTAAATATTAAAGGTCCGTAGGATTTCCATAAAAAAATTTTGCTACTGCCATCTAAAGTTGGTATGAAGAAGGCCATTCAAAATGGAATTTCAAAACATCTCCATTTTGAATGTCTTTCCCTCTACATTTATGTTAGAAAATTGTATCCTGAGGAACTGACTGAGGATGAGGAATATTCTTTATATGCGTGGATTGTCTTAATTTTAAAAATGATTTTAGAATTTTATTAATGTTGCAATTAAAAAATTATAAAAATACATTTGTATAAGGCAAATTGATTTGTATGATTTTTTTAAAAATCTATGTTTTTTAAATGTAATTTATTCCTTCCCCATTTTCTCTATTTTATCAAAAAAATTATAGTCTGTATTTTATCAACAAATTAAATTATTGTTTTCTGCATCTCTGCTCTTTTTAAAAACTGAAATCTGCATAAATCAGCTTGGTAAATTTATTACATCTTATAAATTCATCAAAAAAATCACATTTAGAATAATAGAAAATAATGAACTAAAAATATATTTCATAATGATTTATTTTACTTTAAAATTCATTAAAACGTTCATTAAAAAAAATATATATTAGTGGGCTAAAACTAGTTGAAATGAGGGTTAATTTGATTTGAAAAATTTTAACTCTAAATCTAAATATGTGAAAAAAAAAATTTATAATCCAGTAAAAAAATAAAATTCTTGTAAAGAATATTTAAGTATGTTTTAAAAAGTCATCCACTGTGAAAGTTCCATTTCAATTCTCTTAAGATGGCAAAACAGAAAGCATCTACCTATTTTACACACAGTAAACAAAAGGATTTTTAGTGATTTTTTTAATGTCTTTGCATCACTAGTCTTGGCTTCAGTTCTGTGTGTGTGTTTTCTTCACACCTAAATGTGAGTCTCTGTGGCTGTTTCTTGAAATAAAAATAAACAATGATAATCCGAAAGTAATTTTGATTTGATTTTAAACGGCGTGAGGATATGTTGTAGAGACAGTAAAATCTGGCCGAGTTGTACAAGCATTCCATTCAAAGGGGTGGAAATTATAGTTTGAAATTCTAACAATTCCTCTGAAATGAAAATAAATTTCAAATTAGGCGAATAATCACCCATCGTAGCACCTTTGTATGAGCTTTTGTAGACGCAGTTGCCAGAAGCAATGAACTGATAAGTGATTTTCCCCTCCCAACGAGTCAATTCCTGACTGCTGCGTTACCCTTCAAGCTGGCAGTCTCTTCTTCTCTTCTCTTTCTCTTCTCTTCCTCTCTTACTTTCCTTCTTGAATCTCTAATCCTTAAGGAAAATAGAGGGCGAATCGTTCTTGACAAAGAAATCTATCTCTTTGCCTTCCGCTGCGACGGATTTTGTAGGTGAGTCATTTTTCCTCCTACAGAGATATGCTGGAATCCATGTTAAACTGGCGGATAGCGTTTTACATAGTTTTGGAAAGTACTCTATTCCACTTTAACGACTTTAATCATTAGCTAATTAAGTCTTAAATATTTTAATTTACCATTCAGAAAATTGAATGAGCTACAATGTAGCTTAGATATCAAAAATGAAGAAAATATGCAGATCAGAAAGAAAATAATCATCACTTGGACGTTTCAAAATCTATTCGGAAAAAGGGAGGAGTCAAGCAGAAATTTTAAAATTTCAAATGCCCTGCCTGCCTTCTTTTCCTCAAATTGTACTAAGTTTCCCAAACAAACTTAATTTTAATTTGAATCCTTCTGTTGAATTAAAACTTCCAAATCTAGCCTTTTTTATCCGATAAAAGATGAAAGAAAGAGAAAGGTCTTTGAAAAAGGAATATCATTTTAAACTTTCATAACAGTACACGACAACAACTACAACTTTGCTTATGTAATTTTTAGAATTTATCCGTTTTGCTGGTTATAAAAATATAAATTGAACGAACAGAAATGTTTTCACAAAATATACGTTTCAAAATAAAAATCAGAAGACAAAGAAGGAAAAAAATGCAAGACGCTCAACGGTACTCCCTCCTCCAGTCGAAAGGTTGGTCTTCCATTTACCTTCATCTGCTCCGACTTCTCTGTCCTGAGTCTATTATCAGAAAAGGGAGGATGAAGGAAAAAAATTACACTCAAAATACGCGGATATCAGATCGAAATTACTCATCTACTTCCGAATGTGGGAAGAAATGTTAACTTTTGCTTCTACCGGGATTGGCATTCAAGACATCATTCGCTTTTCTCAGGCGCTATTGGGACCATGACAAAGAAACTGTCGCTATGGGTTGCCACGCAATAAAATGAAACCTTCCGGTCAACAGACTTAAGGAAAATAGATGATAATATATTGCCCATACCTACAACTTCCGACGAACGATTAGGCAATTATTTTGAATATGCATAGTAAAACTGAGAAAACTTACACTGAAAACCAGATGAATGATCTCACAAGAACGCAAATTTATCTTTTATCAAAATAAAATAGAAATTTTAAGTCTGTTCATTTTGATACATTCTTAAATTGCCAAATTTCATGTCTGTGAAGTTATAGATTTCGTCTGACCGCGCATGCACGCAAACATTTCTTTATAAGTAGAGAGATTATTCTTAAAATTCTTTATAAATCTTTGAGGCGCAATGCATGTTTTTTTAAATATGATGAAACACTTCATGAATGGATTTAGTTTATTGTCTAGACATAGAATCCATAAACAATTTTAAAAACTTACTTCCTCCTTGAGGGTCCCTCACCCCTCATATGGGGAACCCCTTAGATAGCAGCCACTTGATACACTCAAACGTATTGTCGAATCTTTGAAAAAATCATAAATTAAAACTTCCAGAATATTGGGAGAAAATTTTCGAATTGATTTATAAAATTGTGAACGTCCAGACTTAAAAAAATTTCTTATCTCTGAGTTAAGGAATTTTCCCAAACTTTATATCTAATAACCTTACCTGAAACGAATCATAAGGCTACATACATTCTAAAGGATTCTACTATACTGCTAAACCTATTATTTTCCATTTATAGTTGAATTTAAATGTTGAGAAGCGAGTGAAATTGTGTGAAATCAGGCGCCGCAAAGAGATAAGAAATAGCGAATTAGGGCTTGTATAAATGCTTGTTTTCATCCAAACATGAAATCCCTTTAGAGCGAAACCACTATAAACGGTTAGTTTTCATTGGAAAGGAGGAATGAGGGTGGATGTGTGAGAGGCTTCACTGTATCCTGTATAACTGTACAAATGGATTATTGCATATTGCCATTAATTTATTTCTAAAATATGATTTATAGCGTATATATGTCTCAATATCCGATTAACCTTCCTGTGGCGAATCTAATCTGTAAGATGAAGCCCCTCATTTTTTTGTGCCGAAGTGTGGCGCTTTGTGAAAGGTGTGGAATTTGTGCTCTCTGGCTCCTACACTCACACTTGGGTGTCGAGTCTTCACAGAGGCGTGCGACCTCTTGTAGCTTCCTGGCCCCTATCACCCAAACTTGGGTGTCGGTTTTACAGTGAAAGGGTGGGACCTCTAGTAACTTCCTGGCTCCCCTACCACTGAGACTCTGTGTCGGTATCCCAGTGAGGGGTGTGGGAACCTAGTAACTTCCTGGCTCACTCACTCACAATTAGTTGTCACGTTTTTTTCTCCAGTGCTCTTTGATAGTACGTGACGGGCACGTTAACTCCATGATACGGAAACGTCAAACGTCTCTTCAAGCAAAAAAATCTATGGCCGTCCGAAACGTCCGATAGCACTGTGAATCTAACTTCTCTAAGTGTGATTGATTTCACACCAGCATCGCTGCTTTCTTCCTAGTGGGTCCACATGGGTTAGGAAAGGAGTGTTAGAATTCGGAACCGTACCAGCCTCATTGGTGGTTTTTAGGAAAGTGAATTTCCCTTATCTTAGAAAGATGAACTCCTGCGTTCCTGCATTTTGAGGTCCCTCTGTTACAATGGTCTTAGGAATCAGTAGGCTAATCTGACATATGAGTCGTCCGATTAGTTTTTTTATTTTGTGTTTCATTTTTTCTCTATGTTTCTTTTATATATATCCTCAAAATTTCATATGCCTGTGTCCCATCTCCAAATTCATTAATTGATCGTTATTTATAAATATAGTGTTTAAAAAGTGAACTTATTTCAGGTTCACAAAACAACCTTTTCATTGCTAAGGAACCTTACGAAAAAACAAGCACCAACTCCTCCTGAATTCTGGATATTTTATTAGTCGAAATTCCAAAAGTTATTTAAAACTCAAAACAGCTTTGTATGACTGAATAGTTTAGTTTCTTAGCCAAACAAAATTTAACTTTAATATCACAAATGAGTTGAGCCAATCATGTTAGTATTTTTTTGCACGAACGAATAGCTTAATTAAAAAGTTTAAAAAAATTTGCTAAATTGTGTGTAGTTCTTAGAAAAAACCTTGGATAGAGATAAGAAAACTTAATATTTAAAATGAATGCTGACTTATTTTGTTTGAAACGCTTTCAATAATGTGCAATGAACTAAAGATTAGTGTGAACAAAGATAAATATCTTTATAAATAGGAGAAAAAGTTCCTCTGCTCAGAATTTTTTCGAAATTGTCTGCCCCATTCTAAATCACTAAGCTTGACAGTTAAATTCAGTTCTGCTTTTGCATCGAATGAGCAAGATCTTTCAAGAGGAGGCCTTATATTTTATTTGGTATGCTGAAATTTTAAATTTATTTGCTTGCTGCTTTTAAATATTTCATTTGCTTTAGCTTTAATTTTTAAATATTTCATTTGTTAGTTATAAATATTTAAATATCTCATTTGATTGGCTTAAATATTTTAGATATTCTGCTTTGTTAGAAATTTTTATTTGCTATGTTAGGTCTTAGTTTAAAAAAATGAGTATTTTAATCTGTAATACTGGATAATAGTTTTTTTTGTCTAGCTAAACCTTAAAATGTATTGAAAAAATTTAATTTCCAATCTACATAATAAAATATTTCCAATTTTCATTCTGCATGCAATATCCTCTGAATTAAATCTAAACTTGATAAACAACTTATTTATTAATAGTTCCAGTTATTGATTATTCTATAGTAGCAATTTTATGAATGAATAGGAATTTATAAATATTTAAAAAAATATTTATTCAAAATCAATTTGCTTTTATAAGTACTATTTCATAAAGCCAATAACATTTCTGATCTCCAAAAATTTAAAAAAATAATTTTAAAAATTGGTTTGCTTCTATAGGATATTTATGTTTCTGCAACTCCAGCGTTCAACTGTGATTTTTCTTAGGCAATAATTGAAAGTTTAGTACAATCTTCAAGACTTTTTCGATGTAGAAAATGACTTATGTCTCCACACTTCAGATATAAAATTTGAATTCCAAGATGCGCATTAACAGGTTTAGTCAGAATTTTTCAGTCCAAAAGTTTGCAAATTTATTTATTTCTGTTTCTTTATAAGAAATTTTTAATTTATATTTCCTTGATTTGTATATTTCATATGGCTACCCGTTTCATTATTGTTTCCTTTCTGATCTAACAGAAACTTTCCATCTTCTAGAATAATACAATCGGAAATATCTGCTATTTTCCTCAAAACGATGGAAGTTTTTTCCATCGCAAATCGCGGTCATTGCTATTAAATGCAGAATTTATTTTGAGTCCGAATGATGCAAAGTAATAGATTTGCTTGAATTTAGCTCTCACAAAGTTTAAAATTTCACTTTTTTTTACTCTATTTTGCTAATTTCTGCTCTTTGATGTAAGAAAAAGTTTACCTCTGGGTGAAAGTTTGTTCTAGTTCCATGAAGTCGTTTCCGTCGCAAAGCGGAATTCATTCTATTAAATGTGACGAAAAGGAGATTTCTTTCCGGATAGTTGCTTTGCGATGCTGCTTGAAAAATATATTTAATCTAGAAAATCACCCGTCATGGTATGACAGGCGCCAATTGCCTCTTCATTCGAGAGATTTCCTGTCAAATTTGACTTGTTTAAATAGATATATATGCGAGAGAAATTTTAAACATTGATTGCAAACAAATAAAATAAACATGTGTTTTATGACAGGAAATATATTTTTTATTTACATATTTCTTCATTGAAAAAACCTCTTGGTAAACAACATTCCGTGTGAAGTATTTTTGGTTGTTTAACAATTTTATAATAATTCAATAACCATGAAATTCTCAGCTTGTCAAACGTAAGTCAAAATTTAACATTTCAAAGTAATAATATTTCGAAATTCTATTCCAAACAAAGCACTTCTCTGTTTGTCAGACATTGCCAAAAATATTCGTGATGATAAAATATCATATTTTATCATCACGATTGCAATAAATAATCAGATGATAATTATATCACTTTGTTCCCTTTGTTTTATTTCGCGTTCTTTTTACACCCTTTTATTTAAGGATAGCCTGAATATTGGCAATCCTGTCTGCTCAACGTTAATATGGACAGAATAACTCCAAGCATGATTTCCTGATTATACAATACAGTATTTATCTCTGGTAACTATTTATTCAAACAGATTTAATATTCTTTTGCTAGATAATTTTATTTTGCTCTGGGCATAACCACAATGGATAATATCACTCAAGAAGAAAAGAATGTCGTTGATGAGGTAAAAGATTTCTTTTTCACATAATATTTTCCTTTATTCAACTATTCTTAAATTTAACGATAACTGTTGTAACTGAATATTCCTGCCGTTTCTTAAAAAATATAATGAATAAAAATGTTTTCAAGAATATTTATCGAAAGAACAATTTTCATTCAAAAATAGTATGAAAACGATTTCGAAATCTTGCCAGACTAATAATATAAATTCTTGTAACTATAATTCTTCTTATAAAAGAAACCCTGATTATAAACACAATAAATGCATTAAATAGCATAAAATGAATAACTCTTCTTTTATAATACATATTTATGGAGTCATGCATTTATATAATTAAAATTGATATCATAGAACCATCCATAATATATATATCTTTTCTGTAATGGTTTGGTTCGTGAAAGAATAATTAAATTAATTCCATGGCGTTACTGTCACATGATAAACGATTCTACGCATACCATCCCCCATATAGCAATTTTAGTTTGCAATAAAGTTGCAGCAGTCTTGCTATGCAAGTCTGCAAACTTGCAGCAAGTTCAGCACGACAGCACCGCAAGTTCATAACAAGACTGCAACAAGTTAATGCAAACTTCGAAGTCACCGTGCGACAAACTTGAAGTGAACTTGTACAAGTTGCCTGTAAATTTGCTGTCTTGTCGTGTCAAGTTCATTGCAAACTGCTCTGTATGGGGTAAAAATTTAAAAAAACCTCCACCTCAGTCGTGCCACGTGCAGGGTCATAGCCATGACAGCGCCGACACCGGTTTCGAAACCGCGATCTAACCGATTGCGCCACGGAAACTTTGTTAAATCAACGCAAATTTCGCGACATAAAGAAATAATTCTTCGAAATCGCAGGCAGATGATACAGGTGTTTTGAGTTTTCTTTTATTCCGTTGATTCTAAAATTCAGAAAAAAAGACTATGGAGGCGTTTCTAGGAGGGTGCCATCTTTTTTCTCTTGGCCGAATCGGATCGGCAATAATTTTAGCTCGTCTTTTGATGGCAATTTTCACCTCTGTTTTGATTTCGGATCGAAAAGAACTTTGAATTGAATAGGGGAAAATAAGAATTTTTTGCTGAAAATCCCAATAACACCCAATCAAATCAAATCAAATCTAAAATTACCAGAGAAAAAAAATGTTGAAATCCGGCCTTGCCCTTTACAATGACGAAGGTTTTGCTGGTTGTCTATTCTGTCAGAAGAGAGAAGGGGGGATTTTCGCTTCGTCACTGTGTAAGGAGTCATAAGTGTGTCGTATCAGTTTCATAGGAAACTCTCTTTGCAAGGGGGTGATCGATTATGCTATGCTACTTTGCAGGAGTTTCGCTGCAAATTTGTTGCGTCAATTTTGCCATGACAAGATAATATAAAGAAAAAATCACAATTGCTGAAATGTGCATGATATCTGCTCTACCACCTAACTGTGTATTGGTTACTCTATGCTGTGACGTCACTTCATTGTTCGGATTGTAAGAACTGTAATGGTTTCCGAAATTAAATAGGCGGAGAGGATTTAGTGTGCTTCATCAATTTTCACTGTTCATGCTCAAGCCATATTGGTGAAATAGTTTCTCAATTTAATTTTAATGCGCAGCACCACTTTATTTTTGGAATCTATGTCACATTCATTACACATTTTACTGAAGGTATAATTCACAATCCCGACGATAAGTTGTTAGATGATATCCACGTTTAAGTTCTTCATGAAACTCTGACATTAATTGCATTGCGCTCATTATAAGATGTAACAGGTCTTTCAGTTAATTCAGCTGTTTAGACCGATTGTGCTAAACTGTTCTGGATCAAAGTCTACGATGCATCGGAAAACATCGTACACATTCGCGTTGAAATCGGAATTTCCGATGCATCGAAAATCGGCACAGTCCTACTTCAGATTTTAGTTGAAATCTATCCTCAGAATTCCTAATGTAGCTACAAACAGAAGTTTATCAAACACGTTTAATTTTTTATATGTAATATGGCAATCTTTTAACATTCATCCCTTTTATAGAAAACTGTGTTTAAAGATATGAATAAACTGATGATCTAATTTGTGACGTATGAGGCATGACATGCTGTATACAAACATTGGAATTTTATGATCCGAATTAATGACTTCTTTTTTTTTGTAATCTGGAACGCGTAGTTATTGATCGCCTACATTTTGATTGATCTTTTTCAGCTACGAAAACGAACTATAAATGATATGACTTCAAAACTGCTTGAAGATGATTCTGTGTTTTATCGATTTGCTAAAGGTACACTTTCTTGCCTTATCATTATTCCTAATTTTCAGTGATGCTCTAATTTTTTTTATTTTCATTAGAAATTAAAAGTATGCTGAAAATAAAAGCCGGAAAGGTTTTAAAGCACTGTTTTATTATTGTACTAAATTGTTGAAAAATAAATATACGGAATCTGGAGCTGAAAGCAAAAATCGCAAAAGGATGATGCTCTTAAATAGTTTTTCTACATAAGCTGGAATGTTAATCACCTAATATATTTTAAATTTGAACGAATATTTAAAAAATTTCTTTCTCTTTCCATTATTGATTTAATTTTTATAACTGGATGATTTAATTTAAACAATTATTAATTTTTTGCACTCCTAACGCTTTTACGAATTTTCCAGATTTTTAATAAAAAAACAATTTCTACATTATTGTACACTAATAAAATCGTGCTTTTAAACAGCTTAGTTTACATTTTTTTATCGTCTAATTTTTAGTATTTAGTTCTTTTCATAATTCATTATTGTAATTATTATGTAATCTAGTAATCAATTTTTCTGAAATTCATTACCAAATCGTGCTTCTTGTATTAAATCAAATATAAAAAAATATAATGGGATTGTTACTCAAAAGCTGGAAATATTAAAATATTATATTATCTTCAGAAACAGAAAACAGGACTCTACAGAATTATAGAGCTCTATCATATCAGGTAGTGACAGAAAACTATTTCAAAATTCCGTCTTTGCGTTGAAAAAAAGGCGCTTAAAATGAATGCAATTTCCTGCTGAAAACAACTGTTCTAACGTTATTTTCATTTTTTAGCACGTGATTTTAATCTGGTAGAAGCCGAAGCTATGTTGAGAAAAGTAAGCATTTTTTTTGCATTTTTGCACAAAATACAGAGTTTACTGTACCGTTATCCTAATATTTATTTTGAAAGAATATATATGTATGAAATAGACAAGAAAAATCATTTTAAGCAAATAGACGGCATGTACGAGCAAAAGATTCCCCTTGATTGGGAGATCTTCTTTGATTCCATCATTGAAGTGGTCTAGAATCTTCTAAAACAGTGATTTGAAAAGCTCCATAACCGGTAAGCTTTAGTCACCCAAGAGTTGAATTTCTTTCATTGGCAATATTAGTATGTCAAAAATATTCTACTAAATTTGCTTGATAAACCGAGGAACTATATAAAAATTTAGAATTCGTAATTTTGTCAACAATAAATTTATGCACTTTAAAAGCATAATATATAGTTCCTAACATCATTTGAAGCATTTATACAGCTGGAAGTAATGCTTTTCTCTAAAAGTTTAGAAATTGAATATTGAGCCCGGTTTGGAGTGGAGAGCCTGTATAGAGAATCCAATGCAAAACTTCATGCCAGTGCTGAAACTTTAGGAAATTAAAATTAAATTTCATTTCAACATGTATTAAATTTAACATATAAAACTATTTAATCTGCTGTAACCATGATTTTTAACATAGTAACAGCAGATTGAAAAAAAACGAAAACAGAAAATACCTACTGTGCGACAACAATTTTATTTTGTCTGCGTCGAAGATTTAAAAATCGAATATATAGTCAGAATCTCTTTATATGGAGAGAAAAATAATGTCCGTCTGATAGTCGCTTTAAATAAAAAGCTGAACGAATCCTGAGCTGAGGAGCTTCAAACGAATGGAGGCGGCGAGGAAATTTAAATCCTCGCTTATTGGCCAAGTTGCTTTCGCACACATTATTTACGGATTCGGCCCCTTCAGCAGTTAGAAGGGGGAGATGATCTTCACGGCGAGTTTCATATCCTTTAAGAGTACCAAGCATAGGTTTCTCTTTTGTTCGATTTTCTCTAATTTCACAACGGTCCAATTTTGCAATTTTTACTTTATCCTTTTTATTTAGAGGCTTGACATTATTCGCTGGTTGATCAATTTTGCGTTTTTCATAATTAGGAACTTCAAGAAAAACATTTTCATTATATTTCGGCTCGGATCTTTCTTCCGGAACATGAAAGGATTGACTATCGATTTTGGGAAAAGTGACTGCGTTCAAGGTTTCATTGCTTTCATGCTCAGAATAAATATTTTGTCAACCGATAATATCTTTATCCAAACCGTGACCTGGTTTTGGAATTATCGAACCGGTATGGAGCAAACTTGGCACTGCTACTGGCAAAATTACATCATCTAAAGGCTGCAATAAAAGTTCGTTAGAGGAAATGCTACTAATACTCGGTCTGTATGCCTGAATGCATTCATAAAGATGAAGTACAAATGGTGTCGATATACATAATGAGCCGTTAGGTTCGTAAATGCACCTGGCTTGAACTTGCTGCAGCCAGTCAAATCCTAGGATAAGCGAAAATGAAATTTGGGTGCAAATACCAATTTTTGGCATGAAGTGACTACTTTTGCCAACATTAATTCTTAATGAAATCCAACCTCAGGGCTTTATTTCGTGATCAACAACCTGAAACTCTCCATCAGTCCACGACTGAATGATAAGAATAAGCTGGAACGCAAGACTGTTGAATAACTGCGATATCTGAACATGGGTCACAGAGCGCTTGAATTACGGGATTTTTGTTAATAATAGCCGCGTAGTGAAGAATTACTGCCATTAGTTATGTTTCGAATTCGAAAAAGGGGGTGCTTCTTTGATTGTTTGAATCCTGAGAGTGGCGAGATGTATTTCTTAGGGAGCTATTGGTGAACCTCTTTGAGGAGGGGGTAAATTGCACATAAATGACGCGTGGCCTTTGGCTCCACATCTCCAGCAAGTGATATCTCGGACATCATCAGTCGCGGGATTGTATTTGAGAAGCTCTGCACTATGCGAATAAGTAGGTCTTTATTGTAATCTTAGTGATGAGCGTGATCCGCATGACGAACGTGACCTGTTTTTATGTTGCGCATTACGAATTGAGTCATGTGCAGTTGCTCTATCGATTAGTTCTTCGAGAGTAGTAGAATTTTGAGTAGCTAAAGCAATTTTCCACTTTTCTTCAGTAATGTCAAAAATTATCATTGAAATTCCATCAGATTGTGACATTGTAAAAGGAGCTTTTTCCAAGAGAGCGTCATTTGAATAAATATAATCTAATGAACTGTCATTTCCCCTCAGTTTACGAACACTTTGATGTTTCAAAAATTCTTGCATTGTAATGCGCCCTTTAAATCATGATGCAAGAGCAGATTTCCATTCATTCCACTCATTGTAAGGATAACCTTGGGTTATTTGCCAATTTTTAGCTGATCCGACGAGATGTGAGACAGCATTTGTCAATTTGAGCTCATTTGTCCAGTTTGCAAGTGTTGAAATTTTATCAACTTTCTTTATCCACTCAGACGCATTGTCCATTATATTTCCTTGAAATATTTGAGTAGAATTTCCGGCATCATTAGTTGAAGCAATTTGAATTGCATTAGGTGGATTAATTTGACGTTCTAATAGCTGTTCCTGGGATTCCATTAACGTGTTGAGAACTGCAGCAATATTTGGTTCCATTTGTGATGAAGTTTGTGGTATTTGGCGACTTTTTAATTCTTCAACTTGCATCTGCAGCAGTTGGATTTGGTTCAGTAAATCAGCGCTTTTCTGAAATGTTTCAAAATTTTCAGATTACCCTGCTAATTCAGCAGCATCTCTAGCTCCTTTATTTCGCGGCATATCGAAATATATTTTTATAAAATATCATAAATAAATCACAGAGAAAGTTTGAAGCAAAAAATAATTTGGCGATAAATAATCTAACTTGGTAAACAAAATTTTTAACACTTCAAGAGATACTTACTTAGCGAAAGCTTGTGTTTCCATGGCGATCAGCCGATGTGTTTTCATGGCGAAATAATCTTGGCGAGATTGTGTTTGGCGAGCGTAAAATAATTCAATTTAGGCTTAGCGGTTACGATCGAATTTTGAAAAATTGAAAGTTCTTTAACATTGTTAAACATTGCTTTAACATTGTTCTTTAACACTGTTGCGCCATTATAAGGTATAAAATTATTGTTTTAATGTATAATGATTTTAAATATAGGTTAGAATCGATATATAACCAAATATTATAAAAATAGTTATTGATTTACCAAGAATGCAAGAGCAGCGAGACATAGCGATACAAGCGATAAGGGAATAGTCGATGTTTTCAATTAAGATGGCGTAATAATGTTATACTGTTGATACAACTCTGCTATTACAAAAATAAATTTTGTAAATAAAATTGGAGCCTTACACTTGTTACACTTATCAAAATAAATTTTATTCTTCTAATGATCATTGGATCTTAAAAATGGAACATCAAAATCACTACTCTATTATACACACAAAAATAACTGTAATAAAAATGTAATTATCAAATCATTATACAGGGTAATTTAAATCAGGGTTTATGCTAGTCATCATTGATTTTATTTATGCATCCTATAAGAGATTTCTGAAACTATATTCCTCTGATATCTGACTAATTCTTTTAAAAATTGATAATTTATGACTTGACCCAAGCAATGTTCGTTCTCACTATATTTCAGCATATAGCATGGAGAAAAGAATGGAAAATTGATTCTATACTGACAGAATACGAACCACCAGAGGTATGTATGTATGATAACTTTATAACAAAACAGATTCTGAGAACAAAAATTTACCAAATTTTTTCCGGAATTTTCAGCAAAATAGATAATCTTCGCGAAATTCAACTCTACCTCAGTGCTTTGAATCCTGCACAGTTTTCAGTTTCATAGCATCTCGACCGAAACCAATTAATTTTCTAATTCATCTCTACCTCAGTGCTTGGTTGATTCCTGCACAGTCTTCAGTTTCATAGTAGCTCGACCGAAACCATTTAATTTTCTATAATAGTCGGAACCCTCACGGACACAACAATACCGTTCGTACTTTCTTCTCATTGGATAATTTCTTATTTTATATTATTACTAGCTACTTACTTCGATGGCCAGTTAGGTATCTAATATGCTAACAGTATTATTTTAGTTACATCAACCAACTAAAAATTTCAAATTAACTCAGTTTTTATAAGATGAAACTGCTACGAAAGATCTGTAGATAATGTTTTAGAAAACATACAGTTACTCGGCTTTAATTCTCCACAAATTATTTGCAAGAAAAATGTCTCTTCCGGGAAAGCAATGCAGAAACCTCCCCTATCTTACTTCCTTTCGTTGACCCAGAGAAGCGAGGTATCTGTTTCAGCTCGACTGTTCAGCATTTCGTCTGTCTGTAAATTAGTTTTTACGTAGTCACGACCAAACGCGCGATTCGATTTTCTTCGAATTTGGTATTAATGTTCCTTGAGGTCATGAAAACCGACATATTTGTAAAAAATTTAATCTTTTGATTGCGTTTTAAGATGGTGGCCGTTTCAATGGCATCGATGTTCTTGGGATTCACTGGTGGTTAACTTGCTTTTGATTTAATAATAATGTTGTAATGAAAACAATACGACATTTTGAAGTGTCCACTAAAAAATATATAACATGATAATCTCATAGAAAAGGAAAAAAGGG
>BGPR01030429.1:0-18668 GCA_013235015.1 Araneus ventricosus
CATATTTTAGCAAGTTACGTAAGTGTTTTAGGTAAAGTCTGGCGCCAAGAAGACGCTGAGTCATGATTTTCTGTGATGCGTAGAAGCGATTAAAGTATTCTTTAATAACTATGTCAAATTCGAGACTTAATATACCTCTAGGAGGGAATTGAAACGACACTGGAGTTTAATAAGAAGAGGATTTTGAATACATCAGTATTATACCATAATTAAAATTTTAAAAATATAATATTAGAATTTAAAGTAAAACTAAGGAGATCATTACATCTATATATTTGGGTCCAAAAGAGGACAATATATGTTAGCCCACCTACTTTTAGAAGAGTTTTAAATTGTTTCACAAAAATGATTCTAGTAAGAAGCTTCTTTTCTCGTTATGTACTAGCAGCAAGTTGACTCGTAGCCCGAATTCATAATGTTGAAAAACCTCCAAGGATCGAGAAATGAATCAACTAAACTTAACCCAGGAGTATTATTAAACACGACCCATAAAGCTGGGCATTCACGAGAAGGCTGTTATGCCATTTCTTCCTCACCAATTTTAGTTGAAAAATTAGGGCAAAGCATTCACAGATGTTACAAAGTTTGGTTTGAGACAAGGGTTCAAAGTCACAGAATTCTTCCTACCCAGACCTCTTCCCCCACACGGAATTTCATGGAGTTTCATTTCTAGCCTTGATGCGAGGTCCCAATGCATACACAGATCCTTTGTTTTACCGTTACCTTCGAATCGAGGAAATGGAATCAGCGGATGGAGTTTGATTTTGAGTTTGTCGGAATTTCACCACTCAATCACTTGCTCCAAATTTCATGCGCTGACCTTAACGATTGGTTTTTTCCTTCCCGTGCTCCAAAAATTCAAAAAATAGATCGACGGTGAATGACCCGCTTAAAGAAACGCATAAGTAATTACTGATGTTCCCACAGGAATGGTATGAATCTTCTTATAAATTAATACTGAGATATACTTTGTACAGCAATCAGAGAAACAAGACCTTCAGTCAAAGAAAAAATTACTGTTCAGTGTGACGACAGACAGTCTCTTTTCAGTTTTTTTTTGCATCACAACTGTTATGTCAAATAACCGAAAGAAATGACCCCAATGGACAAGGGATGGTATCTGTTATTAATAAAAAGTTTATCTCTGAATTTTCTCAACCTTTTTCTAGAGGTGTGTGTTGAAAATTTTTTGTTTCAACACAAAGTGTGTTGTCTAAAACTGCGCTTATCAGTTTAAAACAGATGTGCTCTGGGTATTATAAAAACAAGAAAGCAAATACAAAAGTGTACATTAGTGCCATAACTAAGAATATTGAAATTTATACCTTAGTTGTATCAATCGACCGCAAATTAGTGTATTATTTATTTATATAATTTCCTGAAATTTGTGTACTACCCCCTAACCAACGTCCGATTATGAAGTTCAAAAAACTCCATCACTTTATTATTTCCACAATTTTGACTGGGAACAGAATAATGTTTGCAATCATTCTTGCTTAAAGTCTTTTCGTGTTAATTATTTCTTAAAATTTTCCTATTTAAAATTTTTTTAATATGGAATAAAAAAAACTATAAAAAAGTTGAAAAAACTCTCGCTCAAATGGTGCAAATTTAGTCCTTCAACGTATCTTAAAAAAAACATGTGGAAAATATACCATCCCTCTCTCCTTTTTCTTTTCACCATCTCAAAGAAGAAATACGCACTATTGTAAGTTATGCAAATAGTAACCCATACTCTGTCTTCCGGAATTTTGTAAACACTTTTGTAACGAGGAGTGCAAACAAAGACGACCATGAATTCATAAGCAAATGAAATTTCAAGAACAGGATGTTCCGGAAAACGCGAATAAGGGGAAGTGGAATTTTCCTGTCCTGATACCAGAAGAAAATCTAAAATCATCAGCCTTTTGATAGTATTTGATCTTGTTTTTTTTCCTGTTTTCTTTTGTTTTTGCACGGAAGGGCTTTACATAGATTGTCTTTTATTTTTTTCTCAAGATACAGAAATGAACACAAACATATAAATATTTCCACTGATTGATGTTAAATACATGATCATTTTCTTTTTAAATATCTTTTATTCCCTTTATTATTCTGTACAAAAAGAATGAATTGGCGTCTTCAGTCACCATTACATTAATATTTCCCAAAATAGTTATCTATGCAAAGAATATCAAACAAACAACAATTAACGACATGATATTAATTTAAGTCTGGTTTCTCCATGAAAAGGTGTTGCAAAAGCAGAAGTGTTTTCCTCCATTTTCTCGCATATTTCCTCATAAAACCAGCGGGAGTGGATCTCCAAACTTTCTCATATACCCCCAACACAAGCGGAGAAAGTAAGCAAACGGCATTCTCAATGAGTTTCTCTGGCTGGCGCGCTCCAAGACGAAAATGAAAGCTACTGCCGATACGCACATGGCCTTGCGTAAGAGAAAGAAAATTAAACGCCTTTTTTCAGCAGAATTTGAATTGAACGCCTTTTTTCAACCGATAGAGACGAAAAATTGGGCACAGATTTGGCCTATTAATGCTGGCAGACCACATACACTTTTATTTATCTAAGTCATAGGGCTTAGAATTATCGTGTTCAATAGTATGTGATTTCACAGACCGACAAACAAGTCTACAGTACCAAATTCTATCTATCTAGTTATTTAAGATTTTGAGCTGCTCGTGTTCACATGAACACAGACAGACAAACTTCCTCTTGACGGATTTTGCTCACAATTTGATAGAAACCCACAAATTATGCGCAAGATCACATACCAAATATCGTGCCTGTATCTTGAATAGTTTTCGATTTATCGTGTTTACAGACACAGACAGACATAATTCAAAATTGTGTTTTCGGACTCTGGAAAGTCTAAACGTGGAGAGATTCTTCTGTAATCTAATTTGATGATTACAATATTTCTCTTTGTACTGCATACGAGAAAGTAAAATTAGCTTTAACATGTGGACGAAAGTTATTGTGCTTCATTCAATGACATATGTTTTAAAATTAGACACAGATCTGCAAGTTTTATGTAAAGACCACATCGTTCATTTGGAAAAAACCTGCCACAATAATTTTACAGGAGAAGTGTTTGAAATTTGTCTACTTTTGCTACTTGCTGTTATTCGGCTCACTGAATGCAAGACTCTCCGGAGATATATACAGTGCCCAATAAAAGTGCCTACTACCCTTTAACTACCGAATGGTTGCAACTATCTTCTTTCATAAGAGTGATGTCTGTGGTATGGTTAAAGTGACTTGTGTGCCACTGGATGAAAACTACTTACAGCGCCACCTGGTAGAAAATGGTATTAGTGTTATTATATCTAAAACGGTACGAGATAGAGGAAGTGCAAAGTGAATTATAAATTTCTTGTAGAGCATCATTTATAAGTACAAAGACAATTTTAGGACATAAATGTTAGAACAGAACGCTAAAACACGTATTTGTTTGTTCGCGATTTCCTTACACTGACGCAAAACATTCTGTGAAAGAAAAAAAAACTAGTTATCACAAGATAACTTTATTTTCGATCTTCTCAAACTTTCCGTGAGCTAATGTGCACATATATGGACACTTGCTTGAATCACGTTGCATACGGTAGTATATGAGTGTCACATTGCCAAGCATCCGTAATGCGTCGTTGATGGTCCTACAATTTCGACGGAGGAGTCACATATAGCTGTGCTGTTTGAGGTATGCGAACAAGAAAAATCCATTGGAGTCAGATCAGGTGAATGTGGAGGCCACTATAACCGATTATTTGTTCCCCTCGAATTCCTCCACCAGGAACTGCTTCACTGATGATGTTTAGTGTACAGGCGCAACATCATATTGGAAACCATACGTTCCGGAGGTGAAAACAAAGAAATGCATTTTAAGCGTTCTGTTCTACCATTTACGTCCACAAGATGTCTTTGTATTAAATCGATGATGCTCTATAACTTTGTAATTCACTTTTTCCTCTATATCGTACCATTTTAGAGATATTAACGCTAATCCCCGCCGTTTTCCACCAGGTGGCCTTGTAAGTGTTTCATCCAGTAGCGCAGTAGTCACTTTAGCATACCTGGACACTCTCACAATTTCCTTGTGAAGATAGTTGCAGCCATTCGGTAGTTAAAAGGGTGGTAAGGGACTTTAGGTGGGCACCCTGTATATATCGATACTGAAGTTGCAACATTAGGCCGGAACAACACAGGGCCGGATTTACACATTTCTAAGCCACATAGGCCAAAGCATATTCTGCGCCTCCGCAGTTATGTTAAAAAAGTTAATATACAGGTTTCCATGAATTCTATCGTGATCAATAGCTAATTTCTAAACCGTTATGGATAGACATATAGTTCCGAAAAACGCTTTAAATGAAGGAAGAATTATACTATATGTTTTTTCAGTGAATAATATATTCTGAGAAATATGAATTTTAACTTTATATGGTCTCGAAATAAAGTCATATTTAGTAAAATTGTTTTGGCACTCTAATATTTTAAATAAAAAAAAGTCCTATCTTTCATGACTAAAACTGAATCGAAAGGCGGGAGCTTATGGAGCTTTGAATATCGCTCACTTAGACCACTTTACACCATTTCAATAGCCGTCTTGAAGACGATCCACCAATCAATGCGCAGCTCTTGCTCGACGAGGCCGCTGATTGGTTAAAAATCATGAAATTCGAAGCTCCAGAACTCGCTCAGTTTTAGTCAGAGAACAGTGGGACTTTTTTTTATTTAAAATGTTAGAATGTCAAGAATATTTTACTAAATATGACTGATAGGACCGGGGGACTATATAAAAATTTAGAATTCGTAACATTTTCAGAAATATATTTAGTGAGACAAAAAAATTATAATTCCCCCTTCATTTAAAGCATTTTTCCATTTGGAACTAGATGCCTATCTCTAACGATTTAGAAATTAGCTATTGATCACGTTAAGTGTAAACACCCTGTATAATTTTCAGTTTAATATACAATAGTTTATCTTTGAAACATTTAATCACTTAATACAATCTTTATAAAATTTGAGTCACATTAAATTTTTAATTCAAAATTACTATTCTTATGAAATAACACAACATTATCACCTGCAAAAATACTTCATCGAATTTCTTGAAATCGTCTGAAATACCTATTAAAACTTCTTCGATCATGCTTTTGTCCGTGAATAGACTTGAAGGATCATTAAAGTAGACAGATTCTATTAAAGCGAATTCATGAAAGCGATTGCAAAGAAGTGCGAGAGCAAGACACGGTAAGGTCCATAGGAGAAGAAAAAATATATCTAAGGTAACGAATGTAAATGTCACAAAAACATCATTTTATACCACTTTTTCAAAATAAAACGAAATGTTTGTAAATATTAAGTTGTTATTCCTTCTGTATATGCGTCCTAGGCCTGTGACCTAGGTTGGCCCTATGGGAAATCTGGCCCTGCAAATATACTTAATTTGAAGTTTTCCAAATATAGGAAGAATGGAGAATTTGTATTGAGGCGCTCTTCATCCAAGTGACAGATTTGTCGAATTTCTTTCAACTAGCTGGAAACGTTTTTCAATAATTATTGATCGAGCGAACCAAGGTCTCCGTTTTAACTCAGCTATTCAACATTGTGTCTGTCTGTAAATTTGTTTGTGACGCAATCACGGCCAAACGCGTTGCTTGATTGTCTTTCAATTCGGCAGAAATATTCCTTGATGCAACAAAAAACGATGTATATGTAAGGAGTTTTAGTTTTTGAATTCGTTTTAAGATTGTAACCGATTAACTGATTTCAACGTTTTGGTGAGTGTAGCGTCATGAAAACATTTGAGTCATTTTGGTAAAGGTTTTTGTAAATGCTGAACAATCTTAGTGTTCCATGTTGAGAGTTGCTTTTTCCTGTTTAGTTCCTTCTAATCGTGTATTTCTCTTTCTTCGAAAATATGCTTTTCCCACGATTCTTCCCAAATGGTTCTTGTTATAAAAAATTTACCTCCACTCTCGAGTGTAAAATTTACTAAACATTTGTTCCAGTAATTTTTTATGTAACTTTATTAACCTAATGCATTTGTTTTAGGGGAGGGGAATGAAATTTTTGTTTAATATAAGTGTTCACTATTGCACATTGATTGGTCTAAGATTGCAAATATAACTTTGTAAGAGAGTGTATTCATGGGGAGAAAGAAAGCGCCTCCTCTAAAGACAAATTATGATATCGGTTATCCTAGAACGAATGTTGTCTCCAAAATGAATGACAATGTTGGATAAACCTTTAAAGATGATGATGTTCGATTTTTTTGTGTGTGGGGCGCGATGTCTACAGTTCACAGAACTAACCGATAGACAGGTAGGGGTGTAGTGAAGTAGGAACGTATCGCAACGCCGTTCCAGTACTGATTTTTAATTTTTTAACTAGCAGGAACGCCGTTCAATTACTGCTTTTTTTCTGAGACAAATAAGAAAAAAATGTAAGATAAATATTAAAACGGAAAGATAAATATTATATCTTTGTCTAATCCTTACCCTCGAAAATATGATAGGTTTTTAAAATTAATAAAAGTAATAAGCCACTAGCAAGTGATGGCGGGAAAGAGTTAAAACCATTATGTTTGCACTTATTTCAATGAATTCACGTTTTGATTCCGAAGATTCAGCATATTTCCTTATATTCAGGATATATAACTTATCAATGTTATAGTTTCCCTTTGACATTATTTAACTTTAGTATAACTCGAAATCAGCTTAATAAAAAAAAAATTCCATTTTCATTATATTCATCCTTTGAACTTCAGTACGAATAATGTTAATGTTTGATCAAAAATAAAATAAATAACTGTAAAATATGCATTGTTTCAGTGTTGATGCTTTATTATTTCACGATTTCAATTCCTAGGTAAAAAAATTATTCATTTCAACTGTAAAAAATATTTTATTGTGAAATAATACCAGGCCTACGCTCCCTATCACCCTGTCCATTTTGCCCCCCCCCCAACAATATCATCCAGTTCAGAGACTTCCGGCACTTCTTAACTTGCGACTACACCACTGAAAACAGTCATTTTATCTTTAGCTGAATCGAGTCCAAAACATATCTTTATTATAGATCTAGTGTATTGGTGTTTAGATCACATACTAAATTTCATCCACCTAAATTTTTACGTTTTTGATATATCGTATTCAGATTCACACGAGCAGAAAGACTGACACTCTTAGATTCTGTCCGAAATTCGTTACAAATCTACAATTTTTGTGTAAGGACTACATACCAAATTTCATTGATATAGATTGTTGCGCTGTTTAATTTTCATTTTCACGTGCACACAGATAAAAATACATGGAAAATGTCCCGAATAGTACGGATTTTTCTTCACCTTACTAGGAAATAGTACCCATCAAGAAATTAGCACCTAAATATTATCCATCTTCATTTTTACTATGCATAGAAAATGATTGGTGATTTGTTATATTGACCCGAATAAGCCTGGGAACTTTGTCCCAGCTTTATACTTTCCCAAGGCTGATTTGGTAAATTTGTATAAATATACGGGTACCTTAAAGTTTGGCTAAAACTCTTAACTCCAAAAATATCAGACATCCAGCAAAAGAGTTAATGTAGACAAGTTTATGCATATTTTAACCCTTTGCATTTGAATGTCTCCTCTCAATCACCATTTTAGACGGTGCGCCATTTTGAAGTTGCTTGATTTCGATAGTTAAGAAAAAACAACCTACAAAGTTGTAAGAAGTCACAGATCAGCTTTTATCTGTAAAAATCAATTAGTATTATTACGAGGGCGGTTCGATAATAAATGTACAAAGCAAAATTACACTGACAGTTAGTTATAATTCAAGAAAATATTTAATGCATTTCACAAAAACTACATACTTTTGTTTATTTCTCGACATAATCTCCGTAAGCGTTGAGACATTTATCCCAGCTTGAAACTAGTTTGAACAACCCTTTATGGTACTACTGTTTGTCAAGTTGCTTGAAACACTCCAGAATGGTGTTCTGCAGAGAGCTGAATTTTTCTCGAAGTTTACGTCGCATATGATTTTATGAATAGTACTCTTACGAATTCCTGTCATTTCAGCAATTTCGCGAACTTTAATGTGTCAATCTTGTGGGCCACCAGCCGAGTATCTGTAGATGGCGCTGAACTCGGCAGTGACGTCAGAGCATCAAGATGCCCAGAACAGAAAACGAGATGGAATCGGGTACGAGACGTATTAACGACGCTGGCTTTTTCCGCAAGGTCTAAAGACGACTATGGGTCATCCAAAACCTATTTAATGACCAGGGACGGCCCGAGGGCTGGGCAAACCGGGCAACTGCCCATGGCGCCGAATGGCGCCAAAGCGGGAGTGTGAAGAAAAAAATTGTATAATAAACTTGAGAAATAAAGTCATATATTTTTTAAATAAACTTATTATATATATTATTTTTGTTGTCTCTCTATCTTTAATGACATCTATATAATCTTAAATATTTCTGAAGTTTAAAAATTCTCACCATAGTAGTATCAAGTCACATTTACAAGTAAAACATGCATATTTCTAAGTTAATTTTTGTTTGATATTTAGAATACAGGTATTATAAAATTTAAAAATTCATTGGATATGTGGGAGGGGGCGCCATATTTTTGGCTTGCTCATTGGTAAAGCTACCTCGGGCCGCTTAAGTTAATGATGAACTGGTTCAATTGTAGAGCATATCTTTAATTGGGAATAATGCTTCTTAAAAATCAAATCTTAATTCTGCATAACATAATAGTTAATTAAAGTTATCGAGTGATTATTTCTATGGAACCCAACATTAAGCCTAATGATGATCGCCCACAATCTTCCTTAATCAAACGTTCGACTTTTGAGCAGTTGTCGCACGTGTGTGATGTCCTTGGTCTTCTTCTCCGGATCATTCTTCAGATCCGTTCGTCCATCTTTAAATTTTTAGTACCAAAGGTTGAATTCGTTTTGGCTTAAAACGTTCGGCCTATGAACACCCTGCAATCTGCGATGAATTTCGTTCTGATTAACTCCTTCCGCTTGCAAAAATCCGATAATTGTTCGTATTTAAAACTTTACATATTCTACGATTAGACACGCCATGTTGCTTCGCTTCCCGGAAGCTCAATTGCGTCTTGAACGAAACGACACTTCAATCTAACTTAATACACTCCTAAACGTATCGAGTGATGGAATTCGCGCCAATATTGCACCTGCGTGCTTTGTATGCCAGCCACCTGCGCCTTTATTATCGGACCACCCTCGTTTATTTGTTACCTCTTGAAGCAATAAATTACTCAAGGAATAATTATGCATCTATTTACTTTTCCTAGCGCAAAGGCTTTAAGTATAAAATCTGTCTTCTTTCATTTAACGTAGAGTATACAAACGTAAATAAATTTACTTATTTATAAAATAGCACAGCATAAAAGGGAATTTAGGAATATATTCACCAAGAACTTTCACAAAAGGAAAACTATGTGAAACAAAGAATTTTCTTAGAATAAAACAATGTGAAATGCACTAACATTGAGAAAAGGCATTTTTAACCCTTTACAGATCACTCAAAGTTTTGTTTTGAAAATTATTTAATTTATTTCAAAAATGAGTATTAGACATGTAGCTTATCATAATTATCCAAAAAAATGGCATTTTTTATTTTCATGAAATTTATGGTTTCGCAGTGAAACCAATGAACAGTAACATTTTTCCTCCGAGTAAGTCATCATCGAAATGCAATTTAAGTTATGTATTTAATTTGTAAGTATACGTGAGTATTCAGGATATTCAACATTCATAAAATTCAATATTACATTCGAAGATTCAATTTTAAACAAGAACATTAATCATTTTGTTTCTCTTTAGAGTTCGAAAGCAATTTAGGTCTTTCAATGCCGATATCTTTGTCAATACTAACGTTATTGGACTGAAATTTTTGCTTAAGTTGGCCTATATATCTGGCTCTACTCTTATGAAAGAAATATTTCTCTATGCTTCGCCCATGCGCATTGAAAAAAAAAACGCTCAATGTGTGGCTTCACGGCGAAAACAATAAACATTAATGGGTTAAACAACTTCATTTCCCAAATACATAAAAAGAAAGACTTGCTTTTCTTAAGTGATATTATATTATGAATCACTAATTTTATTGATTTCGTTATAGTTGTATAGGATTTATATTATGGTTAAATTTTAAACAATTTGGAACAGAGAAGCTAAATATTCAGTAGTTCTTTCAATTATTTTCTCACAAGTATCATTGCAGTCAATTAGTTTTAAATAAAATCCATAACTTCTGATACTAAAGAGACTTGCAGTTTCATTCGCTTGAAATAAGAATACGAAGATGATTAAATTAAGATTGTTAATCTTTTCTTTGCAAATCAGAGAGACATTATCCTGCAGTAAGTTGTTTAGGATAACATAACCGTCTTTTACACATTCCATTTAAGGTTAATATCTAAATTGCAAAATATTAGTTTTTTCAAATGAATCCAATTTCATAGGCATTTAAAGCTGAATGTTAATTTTAGGATAAGAGGCACGAAGATATGAATATATTAAAAGCTTACTTTGTAAATCTAAAAGGAGATTGAGATCTATTATGACTAATTAAATATTGTGTCTATATCCAAAATAAGAAAAGTAAGGAGTAAAAGACAATTGAAATACAGAAAAGGACAATACCCTTTAGCTTTCAAACTTAATTATTTATAATACAGTTATGAAGTATATTCGGAGAGATTTTATATTTGCTTCATTCCCAACACACAGACATTACTCGAAGAATTACCATATTGCAGTCATATTTGAAACATTTCTCTTAAATGATTTTTAAAATACAAGCTTGCTCAAATACTTCATCCTACAATTACCTTCATGATTGTTAATTATCATAGAAAATATTCTCGGAGTTAATTCTTTTAGCTCCTTATTTCTATAAATTAGAAGCAACTGCAAGAAAAGAAAAACGATTTATTCTTTGCATCAAGAACATATTCTTAATAGGATCTCTTAATCAAAGAAAGCAAAAAGATGCGACTTTGAAAATAAAAGAATACTAGATAAGCATTCTTATGCTTAAATCAACTTCATTGATAGCTCCAAAGGAAATTAATTTCGTCACTCTTCGATCCGATGGGCATCCTTTCAGGGGAAGATAACACTTTTTCAGAAACTCTATCATCATGAAATATATCCTCCCTTCATACAATGCATTTAAAAAGGAAGGAAAGAAAAAACTACTGCAACTTAAATACAATCGACCGAGTCCTTAAAATATTAATGACCATGAACATAAATTTCCCTTGAATACCTATATAAACTTAGCCTTAAAACAGAGATTAACGTCAATTCTTATACAAATTTATTTATAGGCATAAATAGCTCCTTTATTCAGATCTTTTCAACGCAAATATATTCTCCTCGGAGATCGCCACTCAAACGGCAACACGCACATCTTGCACAAGTACATTCACACATGATAATGACGAAGTTAATTCCTTTAGTCATTGGTTTCAATACAGGCCAGTTTCTTCAAGGTACAGAATAGTTTCTCCCAGAAAGAAAAAGAAATTCACTTCTTACATCAGTAGTATATTGTAAAAAAGATATCTTAATGAACAAAAAGATATAAAAAAGGTTTATACAGAATAAAATAACCGTAGATAAGCTCTCTTTTGCTTAAATAAACTTCCTTGGTAGCTATAAAGGATATTAATTTCACCATTCTTCGATCCGTTGGACATCTTTTAGAGGATAGATAACAATATTTTTTTTCCGGAAATTCTAACATCATGAAATATTTCCCTGCTTCATAGATTTCATTTAAAAGACGAAAGAAAGAAAAAACGACTGCAACTTAACATCCATCGACAAAATTCTTAAAATATTAATAACCATGAACATAAATTTCCCTTGAATACGTCTATAAACTTAGCCTTAAAGCAGAGATTAACGTCAAATCTTAAACAAATTTATCTATAGGCATAAACAGCTCCTTTATTCGGATCCTTTCACCGCGAATATATTCTTCTCGGAGATCGCCACTCAAACTGCATCACGCCGAATCGAGTTTTCCGAATCATAACTCAGTTTCATATTCGCCAGTTTTGCCCTTTATTTCCCATTCGGAGCCTATGGAGCCGAAAGACGAGCAATTTTTTGGTTTATAAATTCGACTCCCTCGTCTCGCTGTGTGATTCACGATATTGATGCAGATGTATAGTAGATAGAGCTGAGATATCTGAGCTCCCAGATTGCGTCCCAGAAGACATCCGGAGGACAGCGTTTAGAGAGGAGGCGGCTATTTATTTTTTTTAGAAATGAGTGACGAAAATCTATTGTTCGGAATTTTCGCTTCCGTGTAGCAAGAAAAGAGTGGGAACAGTTTGACGTTTAGGAGAAGATGCTAAACTAAAAATGATGATGTGTCTAAATTGAAAAATCGATCCAAAGTTGCTGTGGAATGTTTTTTGCACTAAAAAATGGACGTGAATTTCTGAGACTTCTGTTACGACTTTAACACTGGAAAGTTAATAAGAAAATAAAACTTAAATTAATCATAAATTATAAGAAATTAAATTTGAAATTTTTCAGCAAATTTGTGAAACAGTTGTAGTGAAGATAATTTTGTTTATACCTTTTTTGTACTCGGATCTAAAATAATATGAAAGAATAAGGAGGCGTTGAAACTTTCACGACTCAAATTTACCCAGAATTTAAAGAACCTGACTTTCAACGACAGTGTTCTTAAATAATGTTAACACTTTGAGAAGCACCGACATTTTCAAAATATTCCTTGTTGTGCCATGAGGTTAGGTTTATTTAATATGAAAAACAAACAAAAAAAGTAACACATATCGTAGACAGTTATGGAGATTGTGCCATGAGGTTAGGTTGATTTAATATAAGTCAAAATAAAAAAGTAACACATATTGTAGACAGTGATGAGATTGTGCCATGAAGGTAGGTTTATTTCCTAAGAAAAGAAAAGAGACTTTTAAGGGACTTTAGTGGGCTTCCCATATAGCTCTCTTGTATCTTCAAGACAGGACTGCCGTAAAGCCCATTGCCTAGAGAGTGGCGTTGATCATTCTCCAATTATTTATAACATCAATTTTTAAAATTCTTGTGGTAGTTATTTTGAATAATTGTAAATAATATGTTTTTAACTTAACTTTTGGATTGAAGTGCACATTCTGTACGATTAACAAATACATACAGGGTGCCCACAGAAGTCCCTTACCACCCTTTTAACAACCGAATGGCTGTAGCTATCTTCATAAGAGTGGTGTCTAGGTATGGTAAAGTGACTATGCGCTACTGGATAAAACCACTCACAGCGCCACCTGGTGGAAAACGGTGGAGTTAGCATTATTATCTCTAAAACGGTACGAGATAAAGGAAAAAAGTGAATCACCAAGTTGTAGAGCATTACCGATTTAGTACAAAAAGACACCTTGTGGACGTAAATGCTTAGAACAGAACTCTTAAAACACGTATTTTTTTATTTGTTTGTTAGCGATTTTCTATACTGACGTTAGTCAAAACATTCTTAGAAAGGAAAAAAAGAACTAGCTATCCCAAGATACCTTTATTTTCCATGTTCAAACTTCTCTCCGTCAGCTACAGTGCACAGCTGGACTCTTGCTTGAACTTCACGTTGCACACGGTGTAGTATAGTTTCGTGATGTCACAGTTTCGGAAGCCGCAAACAAACAAATGTTCATTTTAATCATTCTATTTTTAGTATTCATGTCCATAACGCGTCCTTTTGTACTGAATCAATGATGTGCTACAACTTTGTAATTCACTTTTTTCCTCTATCTCGTACCGTTTCAGAGATTATAACGCTAACTCCATCGTTTTCCACCAGGTGGAGCTGTAAGTGGTTTCATCCAGTAGCGCATAGTCCCTTTACCACACTTGGACACCACTCTTATGAAGATAGCTGCAGCCATTCGGTAGTTAAAAGGGTGGTAAGGGACTTTAGTGGGCACCCTGTATATATTTGTTAATGTACACTTCAATCCAAAAGTTAAGTAAAAAACACATTTTTTGCAATCATTCAAAATAATTATCACAAGAATTTTAAAAATTGGTGTTATAAATAATTGGATAATGATCAGTTCAACGTAAACATACGCATTATATTAGATGTCACATTACATTAGACCTATTTAAAATCGCAAGAAATTGCGTACAAGAAATTCGGTGCATCGTCTTGACACCCAAATCGTAGATCTTTTTCAAGTTTTGAACGCAATCGGTCAAAGAGAAGAGTTTCAAAATAGATACTTGATTTTCTTTACTATATAAACTTTACTCAAGACGCACCATATTGGCTAAGTATGCGAGAAAAATGAAGGAAGCATATTCCGCAGATTATTTTTCAGAATAGAGTGGCATTGATTCTCTTTATTGCAATAAAACAAAGGAGACATTAAGTATTATTAAAAGAAGATGTTGAGTTGAAAGGGAAGATGTTTTTAAATTCATGAAAACAGACGAGAAGATATCTTTTAATAAAAAATTTTGAGATTCTTCAAGGTATGTGACTACCTCCGGAGCACTTTTTTTCAAATTTTTAATGAAACATTCATGTTTTTAATTAAAATGAGTTATAAAACTGATAATTCCAATGCAATTTCAATGGAAATTTCATTCACTTTCAAATTATAGGCAATTTTTAGCAAAATTTTAGTGAAAATTTGCACTTACGCCAAACCTCCTATAAGAAGTTGTATTGAATATATTTCATCAATATTTGCACAGTATATAGCTAATATGCTTATCTGTGTTATGAACTAGGATATTTTTAATATCTTGAAAGGTGTTGGAGATATTCCAAACTTTGCGAACAAACTCGAATTTTTTAAAAAAAATCATCGATTTTTCTCACTAAAAAGTCAATAAAATAAATAAATATAGGCAGAGAGCTTAGATTCTAGTTCATAACATAGCTAGAAACAAATAAAACATTTTGGCCAAATTTCATTTTAATATCTTAAAAACATTTTCCAAAATTATGTTTGCCGCGTAGAAAAATATCGAAAATTCCAATTTCTCAGAAAACGCTTTTAAAGATTTTCATAGAGTACAAAAAATTTTGTACACATCTTAGAATCTTAAAACTCGCCATATTTACAAGTCAAACCCTCTTTTACTTGATTTTAAACGACTTTTGTGTTCTTTCAGCTTTTCAGATTTTTTCTGAATAATTTTGTATAGTAGATAGTTAGTGGCGTCTCGATATCTGAATTAGCTTTTTGTCAATTTCCATGTAATTTTTAAGCATCTATGGATAAATTTACATTTCAAAACACATGAGAACAGGTAACAGTTCAAAATAAATGGAATTAAATTATAAAACAGCAATTTGAGCGCCAAAAAGTAATTTTTATTGTTGTAATTACTGTTGTGTTGTATTTTTTTAAAAAAAGCATCGCCAAAAACCAATAAAACAATAAAAATAAGAAATGGAAGCTTAAATCTATGTTTTTAGACAATATATTGCTTGAGAATTTAAATATAGTTGTTCAAACTAATTGTTTGTATTTTTAAGGCTCTTTTAATTGCCACTTCCGGTATCAGAATTGTCACTTCCGGTTATTATTTATGCTATAACTTTATTTGTAATTATAGCAGAAACAAAAATAAAGCATTTTTAGATACCTAAATGTATGGACTACAAAATAAACAAATAAAACAAATTTCGAAAATTTTCTGTAAAACGAGGAATTTAGGGTAGTCACATACCTCAAATGCTAATAGCCGAAATTTTTGTCTACATTGGATGGGTCAAGTTACTAAATGGATTTACTAGGGAAATCTCTTATTCTCTTATATATTACGAGGCATATCCAAAACGCAAGTTTCCCATCCTGCCAATAGATTACAAGAAATGTATTATGAAAGGCTATTACTCAAGCCTGAAAATTTGGGATTTGGCTATTATATGCGACAGTTTTCGCTGTCTCTTATCCTTTCCTCCTCTGACTGGAAGGATAGGTATGTCATAAAGTTCGTGAATTTGGACCAGATGTCACAAGCAATCAGCTGATGTAGTAAACTTTCCGAAGGTTGTCAAAATTTCCATGATGAAAAGCGTAGTGGACTGTCCACCAGGAAGTTCTAATGAGGCAGCCTCTTGACGATTGTGGAATTCAGCAACCATTTCCCGCAGATATACCGATCCTTGTTGCTCTAAATCGTCGTAAAGTTCCTATAGTTCGGGAATTATATCTCAAGTGGTTGCAAACGAACCTGACACTGGAACACTCACTGATCATATATGCTCTGTTTCTTGACCCAGGGTGCGAATCTATACCACACGGAATCGATCCACCAGTATGATAAGTGTCTCGATTTCAGGGGATGTGTTAGAAAGTAGCTCAATAGTCAATGCATTTTTTTATCTCGGTTTTTTGTCTTTCTTGGCCTACGAACGAGGATTTCAATTTCATGGACACCTCTATTCATCTGAACCTGTAGATCTCGTATTGTACGACTGGCCGAAACAATGCGATCGCAAGCTCACGCCAATGTTCAGAGGACCGTTTGTCCGTCCAGTCGGGACCGTATGCTACGAGATCAAGTCTATGAAGGAGCAAAGAAAGTTTCGGAAGGTCGTTCACGTGCAGCATCTTCGTGCATACATACTATGAACGAAATACGCTGAAATTGTAAGCTCAGAGGAAGCGGCAGTGGAAGTAGATGAACACTCAAGTGGTTCCTGTCCCCAAAAACGTTGACAAAGGATGGAGACGATATGACATGCGTCGGAACAGTCGACCACTCAAAAGATATGAAAAATCTCTTCGATGAATTTCCTTTTTTTCGCCTTCCTTTTTCGCTTCAATTTCAAAATTCTAATCGCAGGGAAACTTTCTTTCTAGACGACCCTCGTAAAAGTTTTTTAAATTGAAAAATTTACGTATTCATTCAAAATCAATCATAACTTAGGTAATGAAAATTTTGATTTTAATTGTGGAACTACGCATCGTTTATATTTTTTATGATTTTATTTATATGTTTAGCTTTCATTATTTTGTTATAATATGAATCGTGTTTTGTTATAATATGAATCATATTTACATGAAAATCATAAGGTATTTTTAGAAAATTTTTGTTGTAATTAAGAATAGTTTTCAACACATATTTCATCTCATATTTTTCTTGATTATATTATATCGGACTCATAGAAGTATGTAAAAAATAAAACTATAAGAAATGAAAAGGAGACTACAGTTATAAGTACAGAAATTTTAATAACAATATTCTAATTACAGTTCATGTGGAACTGTACAACTATAAATAATTGCCATTAACATTGATACACTGATCCCAGCGCGTAGGAAGGGAGTGGATGGCTTCAGTGTAGAAACTACTGGGTCAGGCAAACACCCATTCTCGCCGTCTTCTGATTCTCTGACAGATGCTTGGGCACCCACTGTGCACAAACTTTGCCATAACCAAGCTTTATGTGGATTATGTGATGCACAGTTCCTTTGCTTATCGACATTTCAACAGCAATTTCAAGTGTGGTGATCCGACGATTCTGCCGTATGAGCTCATCCATAGCAGAAATCGCGGCACTGTTGGTCATAACGTACGCTTGCCCAGGGCGTGTGGGGTCCTTGATGTTTACTCGTCCCGCCTCATAACGCTGACACCACAAGGAATATGGTGCACCGTGCGAGACACTGCTTCCCGTACACATCTTTCATCCTGCGATAACCTTGTGAAGCATGCTCCCCTTCTATGCGAAGAAATTGGATAACTGCTCTTTGTGCTGATCTGGAGGAATTCATCATGCAATGAACTGCGGAAACAACTCTCCAGAAATGAGGATATTGATGCGAAGCCGTTAACTATGCAAATGCAACTGGGAATACTACCAAGCCATCTATCGGCTAGTACATGATACAACGTCGATACAGCTAAGTTCTTCTTTTCAATTGGGCACACCTTATATACCGTTGTGGATGAATAGCAAAAACGCCCCGCTCGAAGCAGCAATCAACAGTAAGAGAGACATGCGCAGAAACGACTTGGCGGAGCGTATGCGTCGAGGCACTGAATAGGGACAGGAGCGGACTGGCGAGACGCCGCGAAAACCGAAAGAAACGATATTTAAATACGAAATGAATATGTATCATACGATATGATTGTAATACTGAGAAAATACTTTTTAATATAGAGGGTGAACCAAAAGTCCTTGACACATTTCAAATTTTAATAAATAATCACTAATTTGTGATTACAGTATGTGATTTTCACTAAATTTCATTACGCGGCATAAAGTTTTGGCTATAAAGAAATGGTTAATTAATCAGAAATTTATTTTTAATAAAGACACATCATACGAATTGCACAAAGATTATGACAATACATAACAATACATTGCAGAATTTTTGTAACAACAAAAGATATTACACTACAAAAGACAAAATTACGTTACATGGCTACCATAAGTAATCGAAACAACTTTGTGTTTGCAAGTTATTATCCGTAAAAAAGTTTCATACTTAATCAATAATAATTCTTTTTCTCAGTCTTCTGTTTCCTGCTTGAGAAGTTCATTAAACCCTTTGACTCGACTTTTGCATTATTAAAATTTAACTATGAAAAATAGTTTATGTTGACATTACTAAAAGAAGTATACTATGAGTTTAAAG
>BGPR01030430.1:0-15036 GCA_013235015.1 Araneus ventricosus
GTTTTCATTGCTTGAACAAGTTTCATAAAAAAATAAAAAATGTTGAATTATTCTTAACCTTTTAATTTTTCATCCATACACTGATTAAATTAGTTTCATTATTGAGAGGTATTTAAATAGCTGCCTTTGAAGATTTAACTCGCTGGCTGGGAATACTGATGCGTTTAAGTGAAGTTAAATTGGCCCATTGTTTAATCTTCACGATTATTCCACACGTCATGCAATAATTAACTGCGCGATGTTTTACATATGAGGTTTTTCACGTTTTTCTTCAATGACTCTGAAAATGAAAAGTGAAGCATTTTAGGTGTATCATGAGAATGAATGACACTGCCAGTAAGCCCGTGTTAGTTCGAAATTTGAGCTTTAAAGTTAAAAAGCGGAAATACTGAAATGTCTATTAACCTAATGACGTACTAGCTAACCGAAATATGTTTCATAAAATATAAGAAAAATAAATTGAATCCTTCAGTATCGGAATTGTGTGCGCATATTCTCCAACAGAACTAGAATAATTCTCTATTACTTAATATCGTTAAATTAACTTAATGCCTAAAAGCATTTTATTTTTAGGTTCAATAGAAATTTCAAAGCACTACAGTAGAAAGCAAAATTGCAAGTTGATGAAGAGAGTATATTTTGGTGTGATTTCAAATTATATCGAAGGGAAGAAATAGCAGAATTTGTTAATGTACTATAAACTGTAAAAATTTCATAATTACTTCATTGAAGTAGAATCTTAATGTAATTACTTTAAAGAGAAGGAAAGCCTACAAAGTTTCCAGCATGCAAAACATATTAAGAATTTATTGAACTTAAAGTGCAAAATGAGCAGCATCTGGTGCATTATTTTTCAGTAAATGTAAGATAAACAATATTGTATATAAAAGGAATGATTTGTGATTTTGTTGCAAGAATGAGAAATAAAGTTACATGCTATTTAAACAAATTGTTAAACTAATTTTTTTGCATAAATTAAACTGGTGTAATTGAAAAAAGATAATTTTCTAAGCATTAAGATTGGGTGAAAATTTTTTTCTGTGATAATAGTATTTTCCGAAGTTTTGGCGGAAAACGGTAATTTAATTAATTTAAATTTTGAAAAGTTCTTCCGAGGTACACATCATCACTTTAAACTATAAGTTTGTATCAACGCCAGTGTTCATGTCCAACAACGATGAGTTGAAAATAGCACAGACAAATAAAACTTTATTTCGAAAGTAATTAATACTTTTAAACCGTGAAATTAAGGAATGCATATAAAAAAGTAAATATACCTTAAACATTAGTAAAGAACTTAAAAATATTTAGCAAATCATACTGCGAAAATTTTAAAAAAGAAAAGAAATTGTTTGAATATATATCTTAAAAAAAAATGATATAGATCTTAAGGGTTTAGTCCAAGAGAGAATTTTTTGCAATGAATAAAGAAAAACTGGGTTTTATGTCTATTGGTAATCGAAAATATCAAAAATAGTCACTACTTATACTAAGCACCAAAAGTATACATTCTACCCATTTCTCATTCGACTCTGTAGTAGTCCAGTCGACTTGTTGCAGCAGCTATTTTCAACCCAAACAGGGTCTGGTACGCGAGTTGTAAAAGAGTCCCTTTCTTTTGCGTTGCTTCTGAAAGTTATTTAATAAATAAATATTCTTCTTGACAGGTTTTCAAGACGGACAAAAATATTAGGGCAAAAATTTCGTGAAACATAAAATAAAAAAATAATGTAACCCAAAAAAAATCCGTGAAAAGATGCTAAAGGCTGTAAAATCAAACCATGGGTATTAGAAAGAAAAGTATGTAGAGGTGACACACATTCATTCAAAATTGTCTGTACACAGAAATTAGTGACAATAATTATGAGGTCCTATTTATACTAGAAAATAAAAATTGGGGTGGGAGTTTTTTTATAGAAAGAAAAAAAATGATAGGCTATGCTTATTGAATGCTACAAAAATAAAGCCACCTTACTGGTCAAAAAATAAATAGTCTCTACCAAAGCCATACAGAAAAATACGCCCCTTAGTCCTCTCCTAATAGACAGTCTCAAATGAGTCGGCCTTAACCTCCCCTCACACCATGATCAGAATTACAATAGTTAAACAGGCGAGCCCTCTGGATTACTATGGCTCACCTCAGACTTGGGAACACCCCTAATTGTTCCTCTATTCTCTTATAATTGCTTTAATTTTAAACCCCAAGCGGCTAATTATTAGCAAAGGAATCTTTTCCCAGTTTTTCTCCGCCTGGCAGTGTGTCTTTACAAAATCATCAAAAGCAGTTTTAAAAAACACAAATTATGGAATGGTTATCATTAAAAATAAAAATATAAATATATGCGATTTTGACAAGTCATTCAGTCGGAGAGAACCTAAGGATTTCGAATGAATAGTAACTAACTAGTTGAAACAGTAGTTACTGTGCAAAGGAACATATAAATGCAGCCTTTTTCTGTACATTCTATTACGATTAATGTGGTGGCACTTTTTAACTTGTTTTATGCAAATGTTATTTCATAAAACAAGCTGCTGCTTGTAACTGTATATTTAATGTTACTATTAAAAAAAAACTGTGAATTCTTTTAGTAAAATATTTAAGAAAGTTTCTCCTTTCGCTTTATTTGCACTGATTATTCAAATATTTTTCAAACAGAAATCTTTCTTCAGCTCATTTTTTTTTCATAGTAAATTGAATTCAATTGTTAATTGATTTATTGCTTAAGCTGTAATTGCTGGAAGCAAGTAGCAAAAAAAAAAAAGATCACAATTATTCTGTCGATTACTACTTTTCCACTTCTCAATGATTTGTACATTTTAGTGAAATGAGGTTAACATTAATTACTGTTAAAAATTAATTGCTGAATAACATATGGTGAAAACCCAACAAGATATCAAAATAAAGCAAATTTGCTATTATTTAATTTAATTCAAAAATTACTTTGTCAGTAATTGAAAACCGCTTTATGAAATATCTGATTATTAAAAATTTTCTATCAATATTGCTATACCAATTTCGTGTTTTATTAAACTTAATATATATTAACAGAAATTTATAAGAAAATATTAAATTTGGCTTTAAATTAATTTGATATTCTGTCAGATATACAAAAGAGTATCCCATTGTCTCAGCAAGAATTTATCACTTCATATGAAAAAAAACGAAGAACATTATCCGTAGATAGTAATGATTTTTTCCCTCTGAATACCGCCAGAAAATCACATGTTTGTTTTAATTGTGTTTGATTTGTTGAAAGAAGATATATTTAAAAGATTCTATACTGCACGGAGCTGAGCAGCTTTTTTCAGGTTCGCGTTGCAACGGGGAGGGGCAGGGGAGAGATTGTACAAATTACTTTAACTTTTTGGTATTGTTTCAATGACTTTTGAAATTAGAGATTCATCATTAAATATTAAATTATTAATGGCTATGTTAGTGAAATAATTGTTTAATATAAAAAGCTTTAACCTTATCAGTGACTGTGTTCACAGTTTTGTTGTACAAAAACACCACATTTAACTGCGTCTCATACACACAAACGAGACAATTCTTGTTACAAAGTTTGTTTAATATGTATTTAATTTTGCAAGACAAAATTTATCAAATTAACTATATATGCCTGATCTTGTGCCAATTTTATTGTTAAAAAGCAGAAGATACACTTTATATTAAATTGACAATTACGTTATTCGCATTTCAATTTTAATAATGCTGAAAGAGTAAAAATCCATCTGTTAAAGAAAGGTAAATTAGTTAAAAATATGCTTAAATGCAAATATTATTAGTTTTATTTCTTTTAAGTATGTAGTCCAAGATAACTGAAAATAAAATTGATATTTTTGTAAACCAAGAAAATATTGAAAAAAATAAAACAATTTTCTTTACATTAATGCAAACAACATTATTGGCGACTTGTAAAAAAAATACTAATTGGCATTCTATGTCAAATTTTTGATTTTGTGTTATACATTTAAAAAAGTGTTTATATTTGGATGAATTTTTATTCATTACACAAAAGTATTTTAAAACTCATGGAGGAAAATTTAACAGCCATAATGAATTTACAATATCACTTTTTTCTTTATCATTAAAAGGTTTCGTACTTAATAAATGATCAAATAAAGATTTGTAAAGAAATTCAGAAAATCCACTCCAGTCGTTTCAATCCATGTTTTCCTATTCACAAAGCTTTCCCTCGCTTGAAACCGCAAATGACCATCACTGGCCGTCCTTTGTTGACAACTGATAGAGCAACAGCAGGAGTCCACTTCTTGGAATTTCTAAAGGAAGGGACGTTCCATTCTTCTTTGGCGATCGTAAAATCACTTCAGGGTTTTGAGGCCGGGCTCAGAGAATTAAACAAAGCTTATCTAACACATTGAGTAGAAATAAAACAATTATTTTTTTGGATTAGATTTGCTTTATAAAAATAATGCCCATTTTGGAACTACTAGACAGGGCCCTGTAGGGGCCCTTAAGAAATTCAAGATTCATTGCATCCATTTCCCACCCTTAATGAAGAGGAAAGCTATTATAAGTTTGTCCTTATACGCGTAACTTAAAAACTGCTTATATAAAGATTAAATTAAAATTAATATAAACCTCTGGTTTAGAAGGGGAAATAAGGCCCAGAAATTTGCATTGCCTAAGGGCCTCTACAGAGCTTAATACGGCCCTGATTGTGAAACGATTTAGGAAAATTTTTCACGCAGCCTACAATCATATTCTATGATATCCCCATGTTTTGTTATTTTTTTCCCCGAATTTGGATCCGCAATAAGCATTTTAGGATAAAACGGGATCGTAAAAAAATTTTCCATTAGAAAAGTGGTCACGAGAAGAAATAGTTTCAGAAGCCCCCGCAATAAAAGATAAGACAAAGTTAATAAAGTAGAGAACTTTTTTGCTAAAATTTATTATGTAATAAATGTAATACAGTTTGCTATATTTTTTGTCAATTTGCAAATTTTAAATCAATCAATTTTTCAGTCTGAAATTATTTTAAGAATATGCTTCTTGATTGTCAGATACTCTTGGGCTTAATATATGTAAATAAAAAATAATATGAAGAGAAAAAACTGCGGCCTTGGCCATGGAGATATGTAAGATCACAATTCAGGTTTCAGTTTTGAGATGAGTGATTAAAGTGGAAACTTCATTAATCCCTAAATCTGATTTATTGCCACACAGGAAAAAGAATATGTTAACATCAACTTGAACCCATGAATCTACATTTTAAAAGCTGAAAAGCTTAATTCGTCAAACTCTTTTTAATATTAATAATAAGAAGAAAAAAGCCAAAAAAACTTTTTTCACTGCTTTTAGACTCTAAATCTCAACTATAACATTTTTTAAAATTTAAATCATGATATAAAAAAAACTACATCCAATAAAAATTATTCTTAATTAAATCGGCTGTTTTAATACTTAATTACTGAGCCCAAATTGCTAGCCTAATAAAGATTAAATTTAAATTTAGCTGGAAATGAATGAAATTTAAAATATAATTACTCTTCACTTCTTTTGTCTTTTTTAAAAATTTCATACCCATATTTTAGTTAATTTTATGCTCTTGAATTGCTTATGTTCAATTTTTGAACGAAAAGTGTTACATTCTTATGGAATATTTTGAGTGATTACCAAGTCGAGATTAGCATGTATTGTGCTTTAGTCTCGGTGCCTTAACTGCCGAGAAATTCTCAAAGACATAATTCAGCATTGTTCAAGTTGACATTCAGTATTTCTTTCAACAACTCGGAATCTCTCGCTCATAGATAGTTTTCAGAATTCGTTGTGAATTTGTGATATTTTTCAAAAAAAAAAAATCTTTTGAAATTATTTTCAAATGGTTATAAATAGGCTAAATTATCAGGTCGTTTATTTTAAAAACAATAGCTACAGACTTTCCGCCTTTTCTGGTCTCTAAATTTTCCATAAGATTTTCAATACTCATAGCTATTTCTATGGCAGAAAAGCTACCTTTTCAATTAAGTTAAAAAGAGCTTTAAATAATGATATTTATTATTCTGCAAATGATAAGCACATTTTTACAAGTTACATCAAAAAATTATAGTTGCACGCCAGGACATTTTTTCTTCTGAGAGAAAATAATAACTAATTTCTCCAAACATACATCTTTAGAATTCTCTCAATTCCGGAGGAAAAGCGTGGGAACAACTTCACAGTCGTTGGGAGGTCTAGCAATGAGAAGATAATTGTGAATCGAGAGGAGGTATAAGGTGTTAATGGGTTTTATTATAGAGATAACGTGTGAGTCGTATCTCTGAGAAATTGTGATAATTATATTTCCCAAGACGAAAAATGCGTATATACCAAAACAACGTTCAGGATAAATAGAAAGATTTTCTCTTTCTGCCTTGAAATGTGATAATCAATCTACACGCAAATTTAAATTACTTATATTAAGACTTTGAGAAAAATTTTGAGTTATGTTTCTGATAACCCCGCGTTGCTCGGAATCCATATTTTTTCATAAACCCGCCTCCGATTTTTTTTCTTATAAAATTCTGTTAAATATAATTATTTTTTCTTATATCTTATTTACTTTTTCTTTCTTTTTATCTTATCTAAACTTTACTGTGACCGGGGTCCCGGGCGCTAGAAGAACACTTCACATATGTGTACTTATAGATTTTGACTTGTCAGTCATTATTTTTGAAGCGATGAAATTAAGCATACTTTTAATTGCTATAATTACAATTGTAACTAGTTAATTAGTTTTTGGCGATATTTAAGAAGCTTTGAATTCAATAATCTTAAATTTATAAATTAAAATAAATATAATAATTATAAAATAATAAACGTTTTAAATTACTTTTTCATCAAACAATACTGACTCCGGGAAAATTCTGTACAGTCTAATTGTTCATTAAAAATATATATTGTTTCAAAGCTTAAAATAAATGTGTTTTTTTTCCAAACATCTCAAATTTTTATTCAAACCATACTATTATGATGTAATAAAGACTATATTTGGAGATTTTATTTCAACTAGAAAAGATTGAAAGGAGATTTACGTTTGTTAGGGAAAGACCTCGTCACTTCGAACCGTGGTCAGATGAAGAGGACGACATCTGAGCTGTAAGACCCCTCTCGAAACTTCCGCACCACACCAGCGGGAGGACGTTCGCCCCCTGCGAATGATTTAGCGTACACATATACTGCGAATCTTCAATAGAATCGGGTTTCGAGCCTGGAGCCCTCCAGTCCCGAAATTGAGACCTTATCGCTAGGCCACTGTGTCCCCAGAAATTTATGAAACATATTTAACATTAAGAATTCGGGATGCAAATTAATTATTTTTTTCTCCTGCCAGTAATTTCACACAGACATATATTTCCAAAAGCCTCTGAATTTTTAAAGGGCTTTGGATAAAGGTGTCTTAATAAAACAATGATTAATTAAAAATAATTGTTGGTAAAATATTCATATATGCCGTATTGAGAAAAATTGCGTCTAAAATTAAGTAAAAAAGTGCTTTTTTAAAAATACATTCATACTTGTAATAGCTCCAAGAACATAAAATTAAGCACACCTGCTTAAAAATGAAGACAGGTGAGTTAAAATTTAAGAACTAATTTCTTGTTTTTGAATAAAATGAATGAATGTTATGAAGTGAAAGGACTCCAATCAACCTGCAAGTTTTGTTGAATTTTAAAAATATTTTTTTTTCTTCGCCGAAGGCATTTTTGAGATCAATCGCCGAGTAAAAATTGATTGTACGACTCTCTCATCTACATGCACGAGCAAAAGAAGTTTTAGTCTAGTTAAAAACTATCTGCGAGCTACCATGGCCAGAGAAAAAATTAAACGGTCTTTGAAATTTATGTTTTTAATTTTTCATTTTCTATTATTGCTCGTCATTGCGTCAGACAATTCTTACTACATTAAAATTACAAATATTTATTAATCCAAATAAGTATTCATTATAAGAGTGAATGAATGAATGAATGAATTAATACTTAATTACTTTTAACTAAATATAAAATTAATTATGTGTTATTTTAAAGTTAAATTAGAGAAAATTTTCTCGTCCCCCTAGTCGAAAAATGCCTGCCAGCGCCCCTGCTTTTGCTAATCTATCACTGTGCCAAATTTGGTCCCAGTATATTAAACGGTCTGGGCGTGCATATAGTAGACAAAAACGAACATAATACTCAAAAAATGCTCTTATATATATATAGGTATGCTAACCTATAAACCTTATCATGCTAAAATTAATTTTATTAAAATAACTATTCAAAATTGTATGGTAAGGTACATTCGAATCGAGTGGAACTCCGTTACCTTAGAAATTTGATATTTTATATAAAAAGTATGTATTAAAGTAATGCATTTTTTATTATATATTTGATGACGGAATTTCATTCAAATTATGAAAATAAATAAAAGACTGTTTAAGAGTGACAGAATTTAAACGAAAATGTATCTCCCCAGATCTATAACGAAAATTTATAAAATGAGTAAATGGAAAATGTATCTATGATTCACCAATAATGAATGAAAACATTCATTATTGGTGAATGACACCTGATTGTTGTCATTCATTCACTAATAATGAATGAATAACATGCGATAACATGCGGATATCGCAATGATCCAAAATGTATTTTCAGAGCATAAATGGTAGTCAGAATTTGTATTTGACTTTCAGTTTTTATTATGATACATTTCCAAAGAAATATTTATTTGATAGTTAATAAAATGCTCAAAATATTCTTAAAGGAGTTGTTAATATAGTTGCATTCAAATGAAATAAAACATTCATAATTAAAAATATACCACAGATTTAAAAGTTAATAAAATAACGGTAAATTTTCTGAAAATTATGATAAAATATTCTCATCTTTTTAGTTCGTGTGATAAAAGAAAAAATATCGGCGAATGTTACTTTTTTCAATCGTCTGTTTCATTGAAATAATTAATCAACCCATTCATCAGTGTATCAAATTGGCAATTAAGAGGAAAGAATGAATGAAAGAATGCGGTCGAAATACATTTCAAGGCCGCTACAAGTTGCAGGATAACATAATTTTCAGAATATTGATTTAATAAAACTTAAAAAAAAGCATTACATTTATAATGCCTATAAAAATCTGATTTAAAATCGATCATTCTCAGATTAATATACCAATAAAGTTTGCCAAAGTAATCAATTAATTTTTTATACGATGCTATTGTCCAATCCAATTTCCGACTGTTCTTTTAAGTAAAAAAATAAATAAAAATAGCAATGCGTTTCAGAAAACGATCAACCACAATAAGTCTATCTGTGTGGTCTGCTGAAGTCACACCGGGAGGGAATGAAGAAAATAACTCTCCCCTTGCTCCTATGGGCTGGAAGCTGGAACACTTATTCGTTTCCCTCTTCGAATTACAAAAGCTCCGTAATCATTCAAAAACGCATATCACAACAAGAAGGATGATTCACAGAAAGACTTATTGAACCGCGATCGGGGAAAATTGCGATCAGGAGGAACAGGAAACGAGGAAACTGCGAATTGTGATAAAATAATAGGGAGGTGGTGTAAGGTGATCTACCGTGACCAAAGAGCCAATCCTGTGGGTCATAGATCTTCACGGTGAAGACACTGCTCCCCCTCGACCTGAGTGGGTGAGTTGATGCCCCCCCCCCTGTATGGGGAGGGTAGTTCATACATTTGTGAGAGCTTTTAGATTAGCATTTGATGGCGCCATCTGTTGACAGTATATAGAACTAAAACCTTACAAAAGTATATTAAAAGATATGAAATTAAAATAAAAAAAAAACACTTTATGCACATTTAATTAAAAATGACTGAATCACACCTTTTTGCCTGTAGTATTCATCACTGGTATTTGTGATTTTTTGATATTACGTAGAAAATAACAGTTCGTCAAATATTCGTCATCCCTAGCGTCAATATCATACTGGAATGTTCTTTTAACGATACCTGTTCGAAAGGATAGCAAGATCAAAGCAATCTCAAATTTTTAAAATTTTATAAAATAACCTACAACTTAAACACCGAAATGAACCGGAATATTTTCCAAAATAAAAATTCGAAGACATGGCTTAAACGGAGTGAATTTGGAAGGGAGAGATCTAGGGGTCTATTCTGGTACCCTCGGTTGGGTTGGGAGACGTCACTTTTTCCGCACGTTAACAACGATAACGGGAAAAGTGACGTCTCCCAACCCAACCGGGGGTACCAGAATAGACCCCTTAAGTAGGGATGCATAACCCACGATATTTTTAATAAAAATATTTTTGCTACCGTTATTTTTAAATATCTGTTCTAAATAATTGTGATTACAATCGCACTTCTAATTTTCAAATTCGTATTAAATGCATGCAATTTAAAAAAATTAAATAAAATAAATTGTCATTTGTTTTTATTTCACTTTCTGCAAAATGTTGTGTGTTTAGTTTTATATACTGTCAATAGATGGCGCCAGCAGAGAAAACTACTTAAAAAAATTTTCCGATCAATTATGTTAACCACAAATATTCCCATCCAGCGCGGAAGCCAACATCAACACAGTTCACTATTCAAAATCCCCTTATCATGAGAAAGAATTTGGAAGCTCTTCTAGAAGGGCGCCATTTAATTTTTTTTTTTTTGTCTTGACCGCATCAAATCGGCAATAGTTCTAGACCATCTTCTGATGACAATTTTCCTTTCTTTTTACTTTCTCGTATACGAAGTATACAAAGAGAAAGTATTGTAATCGTCAAAAAATTCGAACTCGAGATTTTGACGAATCTCCACGTTTTAGACCTCCCTGAGTCCGAAAAACATAATTTTGGAATTATGTCTGTGTGTCTGTCTGTGAACACGATAACTCGAAAACTATTAGAGCTACGGGGATGAAATTTGGTATGTGGTCTTTAAACATAATTTGTAGGTTTCTATCAAATTTTGGGCAAAATCCGTCCACGGGAAGTCTATCTGTCTGTATGTCCGCGGTCATGTGAACGCTAAAACTCAAAAACTTGAATAGCTAGATGGATAAAATTTCATACACAGTTTTATCGTCATAAATGTAGGTCCGTATAAAATTTTGGGCCAAATCCGTCAAAGGTTTGACTGTCTGTCGGTCTGTATAATCGCATACTTGTATCTCATAAGCCCTTTGGCTTAGATAAATAAAACTTGATATCGCGGATGCTAACATTAATTATATATCTGTGCCCAATTTTCATCTTAATCGATTGAAAAACAGGTGTTCAAATTGCATATTTAGTTCAAAATGCGCATTACGACTGTGTGTTGACGAGCGTTTCGCTTATTTTACTTAAGTGAGTATGGTTGGCGTTTGACCTTGGTGGAAATTGAAGCGAGACGCAAACACGCGCTTCGGATATTATGGCAATCCCCAAAACGAAACTTCTTTTTGATATTCTCCAGATGGACTCCTGTGATTAACCAGAGGTGTAGTGAAATGTTGTGCGATATCTATAGTAATGGTATAGATAGTAAGATTTCGTTCTCAAAAACGTTAAGGTGTCCGTCTAATCTTATAAATCACCAAAATCATATCAGTACCGCTAATATGTATTGTTGAAGTCTAGAATGTTGTCAAAATGGTCCGACATATCACTATAAGTAATGTGTGAAACTCCAAAATTCTCAAAATGCTCTTAATATTTTTAAAAAACCAAAAACCCAAAATATTCATTAAATTTCGTTAATTTCTTTTAGTACGTGACGGTGAAGATAGATGGCGCCCAAAGTGCCGGTCAGATATGCTCTTGGACTCTTTCATAGTAATAAAAACTAATTTTGTTCATTTTTGAAGAAAATAAATATGCATGAAGAGTTTTAATATTAGTTTCTCAACAGTTAAAGATTCTTTTTAATGAAAAAACGTCTAATTTTTTTGAAAACCGATATTTTGTCCTGTGTGTATAGTAATTCGGCAACCCTATGCGGATAACCTTTGAATACAACGATTGGGTCTCTTTAGAACGTGAAGAGTCCCTCCCTCCCTGCTGCCGCGTAATCGCATTCTTCTTTCCAAGGTCGAAAGTAAGCTAAACAGTTCTTCTACGGGTGGAAGTTTATTGCAGTTTTTTTTCTTTTTTTTTCTGCTGTAGAGAAGGGGATTCCTTCGTTTCTGCTGCTGCACTGCAATTAACCAGATTTCTTTTGTAGTGCTCTTATTATATACGTTAGTTAACTCCATCTATCTCGCTGTCTATATTCTTGTAATTATCATCAATAATAAATTTACTGATTTAAACAAGATGTAAAGATTTGATTAAATATAATGTATAGAAGACTATTTTTGATAGTTATTCTAGCATTTGTGGCTACTTATATAAATTATTTTCTTGATTGAAACTAATAATCACATCCCTTTTTCAAAGTTGCGATACAATAATGAAAGAAAAAAACGTGCTATTTATTGAAAGTGTCAAACGATAACTTTACCCTTGGGTACTAAACTAAAAAGAAAAAGAAAGTAAATATTTATCATCGAAATAAGAATTGTGCTTACAAATAAACACAGCGACAGAAACACAAATTCTTCTCCATGCAAATAAACATTTGATAGAACTTAAAGAACGATTACAATCATACTAAAATTATCAAATACAATTTTTTTAAATTCTCCATATTTTTAAATACAGTAAACATTTCTAGAATATTTTTTCATTTGTTAGAAAATAAAAATATTTACATTTCATTTTTAATATGGGTCATTTCGTGCTGTGTTTAAAAATTAAACATACATCAATTATGAGAATATTTAATTTTCACTTATTATTTGTGGACTGGAATGAATCTATCAAAACTGAAAGGAGAATAGAATAAGTATACTCTCTCTATTTATATATTTTTAAAGAAAAGCGAAAACCTATGACATTTTTATGAAAAGCATCATAACCGAGCTTATTTTAATTCTACATTTAATTGTTTGATATCACTATTTTCAGAATTTATCTAATTTCAGCGCAATACTTTTAGAATCTCAAAATTTGATTACATTTTAAAATTTTGAGTCAAAATGTAGCGAAATATTATTTAAACTTTTTGTTGCTGCATATAAACTTGGCATCAATGAATCGATGAAATTCGTTCAGATAATATTTTCAGAAGTTGTCACCATAAATAATCGAAATTACAAGATAAACGATTATCAGTGTAATAATACTGGAGTTTCTAATTTACTCTGTGTTATACTGTTGTTTCATATAAGATTGACGTCCAGTTTTTAAGCTACACGAGGGCGGTTTTGGAACGGATTTCGTAATTTTAATCTTTCCATTTTAAATGTACCATTCTCCAAACTCCCACTCCACACTTTGTTTCAGCTTTAGGGAGGCTGCAACCCGCTAGCCCCCCCCCCCCCCAGGATTCGCCACTGGTAGGAACCAAAGCGAAATGACACTATAACAAGAAATTGTAAGTGCGTCATTCTAGCACAACTAAAAAGCAACATGCTTAAGAATTTTCAGAGTAAAAACATGTGTTTTTAATAAATTGCATCGTTTATAAGCGAAATACGTGCAATCGAAGCCTATTTAAAAGAGCCTGAAGACATTTTTTTTCGCGTCATAGTATGGCGAAGAAAACCAAATATGCAATTTTAACGCCTTTTTATGAACCGATTGAAACAAAAATTGGGAGCGGATCTACAACTAATGTTAGCAGACCTCACACCAACTTTTGTTTATCTAAGTCATAGCGTTTAGGAGTTATTGTGTTCAAAGTTATGCTATTATACAGACAGTCAACCCTTTGACGGATTTGATACAAAATTTGATACGGACCTACATTTCTGTTTATAAAATTGTATACCAAATTTTATCCATCTAGCTATTTAAGTTTTAGACTTATCGTGTTCTTAATTGTTTCTGCTTATTTCATTATTGATATTATTTAGTGATATCAATTCAGATATGTGTCACTTTGTTAGCGAATCCTATGAAAATAAAATTATCAGCTTCGGGTTGTACTTTCAAGGAATTAAATTGAATGAAAAGACAGCATTAAAATAATTTGGAATTCAATTTGCTTTTATGTTGCAAATTAAATTTTTTTTTTTGTCAGAGTTAAATATTGTTGTATAGTTAAGTCCTTTTTTTCACTTTCATTTATATTAAAAGATTTTGAGAGGTATGTAGAACACAGAACTACGTTTTAGATTGAAAAGATAAAACAATAATGTTTTGGATTCTAGACGGTTATGGTTCTATCTTATCACAGATTATTCACGTCTCTCCCTCCTGGTCTATCATCTATGCATCATATTTAATACGTTAAGAAAAACAGTGATATATATTATGTATGCTAATCCAGAATCAAAACGACACTCTTCTATTTCTTATAGGTGTTACTGACAATGTATGAAACGTCGGCATTCTATAGAATACCTAGGCATTTTATAGAATGCCGGGCATTTTTAGTGAAAGTATGAAACATGATAATTATTATATACTTTCCATAGGCATTGTATATAATACCTAGCCATTCTATAGAATGACAAATGCTATTTAGGCAAAGTATAAAAAATGATCATAAGGCTATTATTTACAAGACGTGCATTCCTTAAAAATGCAAATGTTATTTTGAAAAAATAAGAGTGCCATAAAAAAATCTTTTATTCAAAATACGTAAGTAAAATGAAAGTTATACATATCGAGGTTTTTGTCTTTTTTATTAAAGAAAACAGAATAAAATGCGAACTTACATGTTACATCAAGGAAAGAAATAATTTTATGTTGATTAAGATAAAAAAAAAAATCTTCACATGGTGTCATGAAAATTTAAATTCAGCAACAGAATCTCATTAGAAACTTAATATTGTTCTTTTTTGTTAAGTATATATTTTAATTTCATTGTTCATACAAATTAAGCGTATAAAATATTTGAAGTCCCAGCATACTGCCTGAGAAAAGAAAAATGATAATTTGTATGCAAGAATGTTTTAAATCACTTATTTTTACTTTAATAATTATATCTTATGATTATAATTACGACTATTGTAAAATTCAAAATAGATAATTGAATTGTAGTGTATTTTGT
>BGPR01030431.1:0-18666 GCA_013235015.1 Araneus ventricosus
CGACACTTCGTTCAGTTACGTATTGCTCGTCCATTTCGATGGTATAACGCCCAGATAGAGACACCTGCAATTAAGTGCAGTATCAGGCAAGATGGCTCCCTGACATCGACAGCAAAGCTCTTCAAGTCCTTCTGGACTTTCTACTTCCCTTGATCCCCTTCAAGACAGCCGTCCCACGCTTTCTATCCAAATCAACAAGTAAATCCTGCCTCCACAGATAACGACCCTCCTTCTCTCACTTGAACTAGAGCAATAGAAACAGAAGAACATACGGAGCAAAAAGGCACCAGGGCCGGACGGACTCTGGGGACATCAGGAGGCTTTCAAGCGAATAAAACCTACCTGCTGCACCTTTTTCAATGTACCAACACTAGATCAGGGCACTTCCCCAGTGTGGAAGAAAACGGATCTATTGTTCAATAAGAACAATAAGAGGACACAGATCCTTTAACAAATCCCAATTTGTCTACTGGTTGCGCTTGGGAAGGTATTGGACAGGCCCTGCCTAGTTACACAAAAGGATGCTTTCACCATCTACTAAAGCACAAACTGTTAAGTGCTCATCAATTTGGCTTTGCAGCAGGACGGAGTGCGCCAGAGCCATCATACAGCTGAAAGACTGGTTCATATGGCAGACTGGAAAATAAGCGCAGCGTGATAATCTCACTTTGGATGTTAAAGAGCGCATTCAGCAGTTGCTGGTGGCCCCTCGTACTCCATAACCTGAAGAAATGCCCTGTCAAAACCCTTTATGTTATAGCAACAAGCTTCATGACGGTATCATTCTCTCTCCTATGGAACACAGTCATCTCGAAGGATTATTCATTGGCTGTCCCCCAGGGTCCAACTCCGGACCATTATATTGGTTGCTCATAGTGAACGACGCTCTCGAGATGGACTTTGGAGGATCAACTGAGAATACTGGCATAACCAAGGGCCGGGCATCTATATTTGTAACTGGAAAAAAAAACAAAGAAATAGCCAAGAACAGCCCTTCCAAAACAAGAATGGGCAGGCATTACAGCCAAAGTCGAATTCATACACGAGAAAGCAAGCTAATTCCCTTCGGGAAGAAAAGCTAAACAAAAGCACACCCCACTTACTGCTCCTTCAATGGGAGGCAATAAAACTCTCCAGACAGCTTAAAATCTAAGTGGTGATGGACTTAGCTTCCTTCCACACATTCAGTATGTGAGGGAAAAACATGAAAATGTTGACTATAGCCAGATCTCGTGAGGCTCTCAGGCAGGTAGTTAAAATGCTCTACAAGAGGTCTCTTGAAAGGATCTGTTGTCTATGCTGCCCCAGCTTGGTGGGCCGGAACGGCTAATCAAGAGGCAAAAAATAAAGCAACCTCCAGAGACAAGTACTATATACTTGTGTGTGGGGGCCTTTCGTGCCACATCAGCAGCCACTCCAAGTGATAAGTGGTATAGAGAACCAGCAGATCTCGTGTGCGAAACGGAAGCCACCCATTGTATAGTTGGCTTGTGCCCAGATCCTCACTTCCTTGACGTCCCACCTGGAGAGCAATCAAGTGGAAGATATTTTCCGTCCTGGGCACATCCCAGCACAAAGCATCTAGTCACTGGGATCAGGACAGTCGGACTTTGACCTGAAGAATTTTCACAGAGGATCCAAGCTAAACGGACAAGCAGGAGCTGCTTTCAGCGTGTTCGACCCACAACACTCTGGAGACTTTCAGTTTGGGCACTATGATCACTGTTCTGTGTTTCAGGCTGAATTAACAACCATAAAACAGGCACTCCTATGGAAACAGCAAAACAGACACACGCCAACTGCCACTTGTTCACAGACAGCCTTATGAGTTCACTGAAAATACTCCAGGGTTTGCGCCGAAAACAACAGTGGAAGACATCAATAGCTTGTTAGATGGAACCATCTCATACACTGGGTCAAAGCCCACATCAGGTTGCTGGCAATGAGAGTAGCTTGGACAAGGCATCAAAAAGCAGCAAGCGACAGACCATCGGTGACATACATCTAGGGGATACCAGAAAGGTCGCAAACATCAATTCAGCACCTCCTCCTCAGAGAGTGGCAGGACAACTGGAAGGACGACAATGCAGAAAGGAAAGGTACGTTTTAACATCTTCCCAGAAGTTAAGATAACAGATGTATAGACAATCCCCAATTGTCCCAAGTAGTCTAAACCATGGCCTTTGTCCTACTACCTCAAGAAGTTCAACCTTCGAGAATGCAACTGCCGGTGTGGTGAGGACGTAGATGACGACATCCTGCATTATATCTTCAGGTGCCCCCTCCTCGACAGCCAAAGGTCTCTCATCCGTCCTGGTCAATCCGTCCTTCAGATCCTGCAGGACAAGCACAGGACAAAAGAAGTGAAGTCCCTCCTATCCTTCCTGTTTCTTCATCAACAGGATATCTTTGAACAGGATCCAGAAGACATTTCCTAATGCCCATGAACACTAGGTTGCTCCTCCAGAGACTTTCAGGCCCTTTCCATACTCATTGTACATATCATAGTCATCTCTTCATCACCTTCATCTTTGAGTGTTTGCTATAGAAGCTCATGTACCCACTGGACAATTGCATTTTATTTTCCCCACTCTTTGTAAAGTCTCCCGTAAAGTATCATCATGTTTTCTTTATTATTTCTCCTTTTAATTCTTTCATTTTTCAGCATTGTCGGGAAATAGTTTGTAACCTCACACTGTATCACTATGTCGCCGCCACAGAGCCTTATGTATGAGCCAGGCATTGTAAATCATGTATCTCTTATCATTGGAAACAACAAAGCAGGGGTTTGCCGGTGGATCTGACGACTCTACAGAGGAGCAGCAGCACTAGACAGATAAGCACCCAGCACATATTTTTTGAGAGCCCCCGGCACAAGTCGGACCTCTACCAAAATTCAAAATTTATTGAAGAGCTTATGCCGGTGTAACGCCAATGCAGGCACACACCATATTCCCCATCCGTATTACCATAATCAGATACTCTGTCTGCATACCAGGAGTGTGTGTCTTCTGTTAGATTCATGTTCATTTATTTGCTCTTTCTCTTTTCAAGATCTACTTCATTAGGTTGACAAATAAAGTCACTAACAGGCCAAGTCTCAGGGTGTTCTTTTGACCGAGATGGGCCCTCCCACCATTTGGAATTTAACATTTGTTGGGGAGTACATACACGAGATAGAAGATCGGCAATATTCATATTTCCTGTTACATGTCACCATGAATAACACCCAGTTAGCTCTCTGATCTCTTTAACGCGATTGACAACAAAAACAGGCCAGTCTCCATATTCTTTAATCCACCACAAAGAAACAGTGGAATCCGACCAGAGTGTGACTTTAATACCTGATGCATCGATCGCCACGATAACAGAATTAACAAGTCTTGCTCCGATGCAACAAGCCATAAACTCCAACCTTGGAATGCTCAAAGATTTTAAAGAAGCCACTCTGTTCCTTGCGTAAAGGAATCTCACTTTACTTTCACCTTCTACCTCAGATCTAACAAAGACGCAAGCAGCATATGGCTCCTTGCATGCATCTACAAGCACATGCACTTCAGATGCTTCATTAAAGTTCATGAAACGTTATAAAGCTACATCTTTCTTTAAATACATTTCATTTAACCATTTAGAAAACTTATCAACAAAAGTAGAAGGCTCCTCAAAAGAAAAATGAGATTTCTACAAATCTTGTAATATGAGTTTAGGCAGCAATGTAAAAGGAGTCAGCATACCAAGAGGATCATAGAATTTTTATACAGTAGGCAAAATAAATCTCTTAGTTATTTTAGTTTCATATGATAAAATTTCGAAATCAATTTTACACTTCAATGTATCCTCTTCCAAATTATTCTCAATACAGAAGTGTTTCCAGAATGCTTACTAGTACGTTTAAACTCTACATTGCTCTACCAACCACTCAAATTAAAACAACCTTTATACATGATAAGTTTTGCTTCTTCAATAAAATTCTTAACCTCTGCAACATCATGCACTCAGTTAAACAATTATCAACTTAGAAAGAACATTTAAGTTTCTGCACAACATCATAAAAATCTGCACAATTATCAAGAAGATACGATACGTCGAGGTCTGCGACAGTAAACAAAGTTAAGAAAATTTTTTATTTAGCTGAGGGGTCGTTGGGACTCACCTGGGTCAGAGCACATGCCGGTGATCCAGGGAATAAACTCGCATCCGAAATTGGCAACTGCTGAAGGCGAGAAACTGGAAATACCAACCCCATATTCCTGTGTAAAATTTAAAATTCAAAAGAATTTGTTGAACGATTGGCAAGAGACCTGGGACGACTATGATTCTGAATCAGGTAGGATGATCAGGGACTTTGTGCCTAAGGTGAAAAGAAAATTTTTAGTTTTTAGTAAGTACCTCATTTTCTTCTCGTCGGGACACGGACAATTGACCTATTATCTAAATAGGTTTTAAAAAATTAATTTCTCCTCTTGCCCCTGTTGTTCCATTGGAGATGATGACCACTATGTGTTCAGGTGTCAATACACCACAGATTTTCATCTGAAGGAACCAATAGCGGCCAACGGCAGGCGTGGTTCAAAAATTTGCAAGAAAGCAGAGTGTCTTTGGAAATTGAGAAAAATTTGTGAAATTAGCAGAAATTTGTGCGACCAGTTGATCAAGGATGGAGCCATTGGGTCTCTTTTCTATTGGTTAGATCAAGCTTATTATCTCTAGATTATTTTATAAAGTCTTCTTTTTCGTCTAGATCGGCGTGCTTTTATCGGTTCGCAGAGCGGCCAATTTTCCATTTTATTCTGTGCAAGTTGATTATTTAACATTTTTTCTCTTTCTTCGTTTTAACTATATAAAAAACATGTGGGTTTCTTAACTGATTTTTTTTTAACTGAAAAAAGAGGGGGAAAGTTTTGACTTTTTTCCAAAAAATTCTGCTTAAAGATATTTTTTTAATAGGAAATGGGAGTCGAGTCCACATTCCTTTAATCTTCCGAAAAAATGGAATTTCTACTGGTGCTTAAATGGGCTTTTAAATCTCATGCATCATAAGCCTCGGGCCATTATTGCTAAGTAATTATTTTTATTATATGCTTTTTCCTTGCCTTGTAATAGTTACGGACGTTCTCCAAGTCTGGTATATAAATTGTTTTAAAGAAAATTAAATATTTTTTAACTTGAACTTTTTTTTGAATTCTTGAAAACTTTTGTGTGTGTGTTTGCAGTGACATTTTGTTTTGGAATGCGATGTGTCGTTTTATGTGGGGTTGTTGAAAAACTACCTTTTTGTGTTTTTCTTTGTGTGGGTTGATTTTTTCGTTTTTCTATCAGTTTTTCTATATAGATTTTAAAGTACCTTTGAAATGAAAAAAATGTTTTTATAAATTCCCCTCCCCCGAAAATTGTGTTCCTTATTTCTCCCCAGCCACACAGTTTTGTGAATTTTCTTTATTTTGGCTGGGTTAACATTGTAAATTGATATTTTGTAATAATGTAATTACTCAGGATTATTCTTAAATATCATTCAAATTCCTCCCCTGTTTTCGGGTGTAGTATGTGCAATTGTTTGGTATATTGTTATATAAGTTATTGTATAATACGGGCTTATATTTTATGTTTCCTAAATCCATCCAGCTCTTCTTGTCCCTGGAGACTGGGGGTCTGTTGCCTTTCGTCCTAACGGTAATCTCTCTTTCTTTTTCTCTGTTTAATTATTATTATTCCCCACCGTCTCACTAAGGGCCTTACACCATTTAGGGTAGGCCGAGTCGGTGTGGGATTCGTACCTTTCCTTTCCTAAGATATCTGCTCCGATAAAAACATTAATTTCCGTTTCATCTCGAATAGAATCAGCAAAATTTATTTCTTCTTTTTAATTCATTCAAGATCTCTTTATTCTCTATCTTAAGAATAAAATAGCGAATTATTTTTTCCGAAAGAACTTCATAACTACAAGAAAATGTTTTATTTAAATTACTGACCTCGACCGGAAATACTTCATGATATTTTGGTTTAGTCTCTTTCCCCCGAGCTTAAATCATTGTTTCGGTTCTAAGAGGAGATACTTTAAGCTGATTTATGATTTTTTCGCTGACGTAACTGCTTTGTGATCCAGAGTCGAACACCACGCGAATATTTTTTTGCAGACCTTGATGTCGAATAATAATGCAAAGCGTTTGCAAAAAGATAGTTTCGCTTTTGCTGCAATTAGAGAGGGAATTTTCAGGTTTGGGAAAACAAGTTTCATTATTTCTTCCTTGTTCCGAACATATTATATCAGAATGATTATTACTAAAATGAGAGCAATTCAATTGATTTTTAACATCACAAAATGTACCTAAATGAAGTCATAAATAATATTTTCATGGAAAGATACCTGAAGAAATAAGTTTTTGTCAATATGCCATGAATAGATCGGAAGAAATTCAACCTTTTGTGTTTTAAATATGCAAGCGGTCGTTTTTATATTTAGACAGAGAAGTTCTCTGCTTGCGTTTAAATGTCAGTAACAGAATTTTAAATTATTTTGCTCTTTAAATGTTATTTTCAAAGTAATAATCTACATTTACAATCGATAAAATTTCATGCGAAAGAAAAGTTTTTTGAGCGGAACTTTTCTAAAAAAAAATTTATTTTGTCCTGCAAAAATCAAGATATCCAATAGCAAATTCTGTATAATTTTCACTCTTGCTTGAATAAATTTTGATCATTGAGTGTTAAAATTTTAATGATGCATATGTATTTACATTGGCTTTTTTGCATCAGCAGAAGTAATCGAATAAAAAAGAATATTCGTTATTTTAAATAAATGTTAGTAGGTGCATTAATAACTCAATGATGAATGATGCTTGGGAATGTTCCTACCAATCAAACAGTCTCATATGTAGGAAGAACATGTCACGCTTTTGCTTTTCAAAATCATAAGTTACCGGTAATTCATCTCTCGTTGAAAATTTAACCGTCGTTTCACATTTAGGATGACTACGGCTCAGGAATGTCATTTTAATTAAGATTAGAAAATGTTAAAAATTCTCTTAGGCAGGGAAATAATTGAAAAAAATTCTCGCTGTTGATTTTGAAAAACAGAAACAAACAGAACTAATACAAAAGAAATTTATCAAAGGTTGAAATACACCAATGATATAAAAACGTGATTATCCCTTATTAAGGTTTCATTGATTTATGTTTTCAAATGCATGGTTGTCGTTCGTAAAGATAAGTTTTTTGATGCATTATGTTTTTCAGTTGTAATTTGTATTTAATTCTCTTTACATCATTTAAAAGCTTGTAAAATATTTTACTGTTCTTCAGTAAACATTTGCAATGAAGTTTTGTTGGATTTCTGCTTTCGAATACAGATGCATGCTTCTCGGAATACATATCGAAATGACAATTTATGAAAGTGATCCTAGACTTTAAAATGTCGTTTAAAAATATTCTACGTGTTGCTACATACGACTACATGCATAATATGTTGTTTCAAAAATCACGGTGAAGCAGGATGAAAAACTTGAAACGATTCTAACATCTCATTTAACGACTTTGAACAGTCGGATGATTTCTAACAGAACACTTGAATGTCTTATATAACTTACATTGATCTTGATATTTGCTAACCAGAATAAACAGATTAACCTGAAAGTAGAATTATAGTTAACAAAAGGTGCAGATGATTTTGAATAATGTGGAGACATTTCATATTAAAATGTTTCAGAACAATATCCAGTCGTGTTTATAAAGATTTAACCACTATTTTAATATGAAAATTTTCTTTTTATATTTTCAAAATTTGACATTTTCAATCCGGTTCCCAAGTGTATGAGTGCTTATTTATAGCTTGGATTTTTATATTCGGGCTGGTCAAAAGAAGTTGGATATTGATTAATTATCAAAACTTGAGAGTTACAAATGCGAAGCTATCTTTTTTAAAATTGAATTATCTTTAAGGGTGATTTAAAAAACGTGGCCGAACTTTAAGGGTAGATCAGGCATACTATAAGCAGTAGAAGCGAAGATAGCATTAAACATAAAACATAGCTGGAAAAAATGCCTATCTGAATATTAACGGTGTTGAATTGGAATTTTCATATATAAGTTGCGCTATACAGGGCTTTGAAGTTGTGAAAGAAAAATTACGCTACCTATTCCGCATGATCAGTAAAGAATTATCTACAACAAATGCTAATATCTCCTTTACTATTCAACATATTTACATAAAAGTTTGACAGAATGCTTCTTTAATATATTGTCACGTACTCTGTAAGTGACGAAATTCCAAAGACCTCTGCAAGTTATAAGCAATAAACATGCGGAAAAATTTATGATTTTTTTAAAGAAACCTTTATATATTCCAAAAATTAGAGCTACTTTTACGAAAATGCATGTAAAATGTGCTTATATCACATAAAAGAATTTATAAAAGTTCCAAACCAATATCAGCTTTCTGTAAAGCAGTTTGAGCCAAAATCTGTAATGTAAAGGTGTATATGTATTAACTTTTAATTAATAGATTACTGAAATGAAAGTGAAGCGAAATTTTTGCGCGTTATAGCAATATTGTTTAGAAATAATTGACATACAAAAGTGATTTCTACTTCAGTCTGAAAATCAGATGATTCATTTACTGATTCGCCGATACTTGTTTGGTTGCTGAATTTTTTCTTATTTTGACAACTTTAAAAATATTTTAAAACATAATGTACATCAATACTTTTTATTGTTGAATTGATATTAAAATAGATTTCCTCGTTCCTGTAAATAATTAGTCATGTTTTTTTTTAATTTCTAAAGGTTTTAATTAATTTTAGGATCAGACAATGATGAACACACTATATAGTCTCTCTCTCTCTCTCTATATATATATATATATCGATTTTTAAACTGTGGATTTTTCCTTTAATATAACATGATGTGTTAAAATATATTGTGTTATTTCTCTTTTACTTTGAAGTTTCGTTGTATAATGTTATTTTTTATCTTTATAACTTCTCGTACACTAAGTTTTCCTCAAAAATTTCGACTTCGAGATCTTGATCTCTCTCTCTCTATGTATTGATTTTTATACTATGGATTTTTCCGTTTATTTTGAAGTTTCATTGTATAATGTTACTTTTTAAAGTTTCTAACTTTACGTATACTAAGTTATCCTTAAAAATTTCAACTTCGAGATTTTTCTGAATCAACTCAAAAACTGAAATAGCGAGATGGATAAAATTTGGTACACAATTTTATAATCACAACTGTAAATCAGTATCAAATTTCGGAACAAATTTGACAATGAGTTGACTCTCTGTCAACCTGTATGTTTGTGTACATGCGAACAGTATAATTCACAAATGCTAAGATTTAGATAAGTGAAATTTTGTATGTGTTCTTCCAACCTCAATTGTAAATCTGTATGAAATTTTCGTTTCATTCGTCAAGAAATGGGCAATCAAAATGCATATTCGATTTTCTTCATCATGCTATGATGTACAAAACGCGTCATATTATAAACTGATGGTCTATTGGCGTATATTACTCCGGCTTGTATTCTTGCCCTTTCTATTTTCCTCCGTCTCCGATTGCAATATAATTGTTCGTGGCGGGCTGGGACTTCCCTAAGGTACACAATTTTAATTTTGGTGAGATGGGAAGTGGCGCATTTTTAGGGAGTATTCGAGAAAGTGCAGGGGAGACAAATAAGGCCGATATAAAGATTAATGATTTAACGATGCTGAAAAATTATTTAATGTTTTTTTATAGTTATCTCAAAGCTTCGATGTTGAATGATTGTATGTATTATCATTGTATTTTTAATTAGCATTTTTGCAATTCATAAAACACATTTATCATGTGAATTTACCATTTCGGGTTTCAAATTGAAGCTCAAATATTTGTTTTATTCGCCCATTACTCTCATTGAATCTCTATCAAAATTTTAAATATGAAAATCTTTTCACAGTAAAATTTTTCTTCGCTTTAAAATAAAGCTAAACATAAGCTAATTAATTGCTATGAAACATGACAAATATTTTCAGGTAAAAAAAATAATTCAAAGAGAGCTAGTTATAGTTTTTTGAAAACAGGCTTATTTTGTCAGCAAAAAAGAATTTTTTTTTTAATTCTTTATTCAGCTCTTTCCAATAGTGGGTTAAAACTGTTAGAAAACCTTAAATCCTTACGAATACAGGGTGTTCAGGAAGGTCGTTTACAAACTCTAAGTGTAAGTCAGGCTCTAAAAACAGAAGTCAATTTGTAGAAGAACTGGGGGGGTGGGGTGGAATATAGCTACAGAGGGCTCAATGTCAGCCAATTAAGGAAAAGAAAAGGATACCCCAGATGAAATAAAATACACATATTGAGTAAATTACAAATTTTCAATAATGTAGCAACACAGTTGGATGAATAATAATATTACAACTTGTATGCGGCTCCGGCAGATACGCTAAAATTAATTTATTCGTAAGATATTTAATCAAATAATATAAATCAAGCCAAACTTTTGTTTGTGCTTAGTTTTTCACAAAAACTTCTGAAATATTTATCGCACCAAAATGATTTATATACCATCTTAAAGTGCAAGCTATTATATTTTTAATTATATCATTTAAATTCTCAATTAATTTATCACCAATTTTAATAAAATTTAAAAAAAGTAATTTTACTTATAATTTATAACAATGCTTTCTATTGTTATAAATGAAATGAAATCAATTTTTACGTTTCATTATATCTTTCACTCACGCACTTGCCACTATTAAAGTTAAGTTAAATTTATTGCAGCCTTTGGACATTAACATAAAAGTCGAATTTTTACTTCCGCTTTATTTTAATTACAAAGCGATGCTTTGTTTAATTTCTTAACGGTCTTATAACTTCTAAACGGACTGTAATATTAAGGTAAATTGGTTTTGATGTAGTGCTTCGTAATATATAATTAGAATTTTAAAGTTTTGAAAATATTTGCAGATTTTTGTGTTCCAGTTCATTTTGAATGTAGTTACATGCTCAGGTATTTATTTTTGAGAAATTTGTATTGAACTCAAAATTATTTTATTAATACATCAGTATCTTTTAGTAAAATCTTACCTCTGTCAATATCATATCTATTTTAAGAATGATTCTTTTCTTTCATAATAGTTTCTGTTTTAACAAAGATATATTTTTGTGGATTCCTAATTTAAAAATGTCATAGTCTGAAAAAAAATGGCTACAGTTACTTACGTAACACATTCACCAGTATCTTGCTTAAGATTATGTCAGAGTATAGATTTAATTACGCAAAAAGTTTGAGAATTACTGGTCGCTGAATTTAGACATTGGCGATTGAGTGACAAAAGTTGATGGAGAGGAGAAGAATTAATAAACGTCTAAGAGTTCTCTGGAGTTTATTAGGTATATATCAAAATTTTAAAAGTAAACTACAAAATTATCTTGTTTTAATGGACCCTGTTGCTTTTTTATAATTCCTAGTTTTCTGCAGGTAAAATGAACTAAAAATTTCATTTTTGTTTTCACGAATATTGGAGGACAACCTCTTCTCGACTTATACACACTTATTTTAGTGTCTGCGATGAGTACTGAATTACATAACAGTCATTGTATTTTGATAAAAGGAATGAAAACAGAGGCGATAATGATTTCAAGGTATTTAACTAATTACCACTATTTTTATAAAAACATTATGTATAATATGATTTCCTTTCTTTTTCGCCTTTACTGATAGGGAATCTTTTAAAAATCGCTGGTCCTGAATCCGTACATTTAGGACAGGCATATGTAACTGAAATCGAGAAGCAGTCACTCGTTTTACACTTGTTCAATAGGGAAAATTCTAGGCTTTGAAAACGTTTGCAGAGTTACGTGTAGAGAATGGTTTTTTTTGGCATCACTTTGCAGTAGGCTACTGCTTACAAATCGTAAGAGTAACTTAATTTCTGTTCGAGATATTCTCTTGTCAACAGATTATTCAAGGTTACTCGAGATTAGAATTTGCAAATTTAATACATGTTTTAAAACTTCTATGAACCGATGAGAAATGTGTGTAACTGATATAGAAAAAAAACTTCTGCATAAATTGTACAACTTTGGAATTTGTTTTTCGCTTTGGCTTTGCCATTTTGAAACTATCATCATATAGAAATCTTCCGCCTTCTCATAAACACATTCTTTTTAATTTTTCATTCCCTGCATTTCGATAGATTTTTTTATGCTAAGTTTTGACAGAGGGATGAAAATATTCAAAACAATACTCTATTTATTGCCTTGCTCGTTGTTACTTTGCTTTATCCAATGTTATATGTTATTCATACGCAAGGTTGAGTCATATGTTGTTTGAATTCGCGAATTCAAGTTATTTTCGCAGCATAAGGTGATTAAATATAAAATATGAATTGGAAATAGAAGCTTCGGTTTCTCAGTCACAAGAACTGCTCATAAACATTGAAAGGAAGCGACAAGAAATTTGCGCATGCCATTCGAGGATGCATTTCTAGGTCAACTGTGCTTTTTGCAACCTTTAATTTTAATTAATTTTTAAGATACTTAATTAAAAACTAAAAGTAAGCCAATTTTCGGCTCTTTTTTTCTGAAGATTTCGCCAATATCTTCTGCACAGGAAAATGGATTATATGCCAGATTTAAAACATTATCTTTTAAATTATACCATTTTCATTGCCATTGAATATTTTCCTCAATTCTAATAAGCATTTCAAAGTGCATTTTAAATACAATTTGTAACAATACTTTGTATTATTGTAATTAAATTCATATCTATTTTATCGTTTCATTAAATCCTTCATACACGCGCTTTTACCACTGTTAGTTATGATAAAGATATTGCTTTCTTGAACATTAACAGAAAGGCAGAATTTTTACTTCCTCTTTTATTTCGTAGCCTACTCATCATTTAATGTGCATGAATGGGAATAAAATGATGTTAGTTTAATGACTCTCTCTTTGCGATCCTTTAATTTTTACAAAATTTGAAGTGATTCTAATGAGTCTTTTAAAGTTAATGAGTCCAGTTTTTCCAAAGGGAGAGGATCTAGGAAGAGAAATAAAGTCACTGCAGTGTTTTTCGGTCAGGTAAAAAAACGCACAAGCACCAAAAAAAGTTCTGTTAATTGGATCATGGCATTAAAAAAACAATGATATGAAGAGACTTCTGTGGCAGATGTAGCATTGCCTGTGTAAGAGAAATGGAATCTCAAATGCTGATAGACTCGTGGCAGGAGGCACAAACGAAAACAAACAGAAGAGGGGAGTTCAACTGATGGCCGATGGACCAAACGACGTGGAACCAGGTAAACGAAAAGCATAAAAGATGCTGGAACGAAAAACTATTTAAACCTAATTTTAAAGTGATTTAAGTGGTTAAAATTTTAAATATTTTTATTCCATGCAACGCCGAGTTTATCAGATAGTATCTATATGAATAAAACTGTAGCCTCATTTTTTGTGCTCCATAGAAATCTAAATTACACAATAGATTATCAGGAAACTTTGCTCACAATTACTATGAAATTTAAGAAGCGTTTCTTGAAAGTTCATTAAATAGTAAGTTTTTTATCAGTCCGATAAAGTTCATATTAGTGTAAGCGTGGATTTTAATGAATTTCCTTTTAATTATGTAGATTAAGAAATCTATGAAGTAAAATTAAATTCCGCTTCTCCCCCCAGAAAATTAAAAACGCATTTTAAAACTTTTTCTACTAAAAATATTAAATATTTTTAAAATACAGTAAAACATCGAAAAAACAAAAAAATATTTCTTTCGTTTTTCCTTGCATAACCTCAAAGATAAATTAAAGGTTAAATAAAAAAAATCAAAATGCTAAAATTTTAAAAAAATGGGAAAAAAGTTAGAAATTCATTTTTTGAAACTTTGTTATAAATGTTAAAGATTTTTAAAATATTGTCAAATATCTGAAAACAAAGATTTCTTTTCATCCCCTTGCATCTCCTCAAAAATTAATTGGAGGAAAAATTAAAATTAAAAAAATTCAAAACGACAACAATTTAACTTCAAAATCTGGCTAGCTGGTGGTCGAATGCCTGTTAAAAATTGCTTTTTAGTTTCGGAAACATGTGGATTTGCGAGACAAAGCGAAAAAAGAAACAATGGAATGCGATTGCCCAACCACAAAAGTGAAAATGTTATAGTCGTAGCCCATTGATGGATTAATTAAAATATATGATTCTATTTCGCACGAGAAGTTCAGCATTTGTTGACACACTTAGAACGCTAAATAATAAAGCAATAAAAGTGAAGCGCATAATTATTTTGTGAGATAAAGAAATGCTAACTACCGAATAGGTTTTCTTCACATTTTGCTCAGAAATACCTTGAAGCATCTATATAGCTGAGTGAATCACGAAAAAGAGTTTAAACCCGATAGAAATACAAACTGGATGGTGAATTCGTCTTTGCTGTTGAACATTAAGTAGAGACAACTATCATTAATATGTGGCTCTTTGGCGAGGTTAGTTGGACACCCAACACTGCGTATTTTTTCCGGAGGATTCTTTCTTTCTTTTGTATGAAAGATTGAGTGTTCTGTATAGCTGATTCATTTATATCCAAACAACAAGAAACATTTTTTTTTCAAATTTTTATCACAAATACTATGAAGCATAATAAAGGTTTAAGTGAAGGTTCAACAAAAATGAATTAAATAGTTTATTCTTATTAATTTTGAAATTAATAAATCCGCCCAGCCACTTTTAATTTGATTCTGCTCTTTTTTAACAAGGATTTTGTATTCGGCTTTCAGCCCAATAATTTTACTCGTGTTTGTTTTCATTTTTAATCTGTTTAGTATAATGCATTTTGCTCATTGGTTTATTTTACTCATGTCGTTTTTATTTTTAATCCTTTTAGTATAACGCATTTTGCTAATTGTTTTAAGATGATTTTCTGATTGTAAATAATATTTACATTTTTTTTGTTTTTTCAGCACAACACAGGGTATATTAGCCAATAAAATTTAAAGCAAATGCGGTTTTGGAGTCAGCCAGACATTTTTAAAATTACCCTGCGTTCCCCGTCATAAAAATATTTTATAGTCTAACCACTTATAACATTTTAAACTTTGGATTAAACAGATTTTCGCTTCAGCAACTTTCGTTGATTTTTGTTCACCCTCTTCCGTGTCATTTGGTCCCTCGGCAAGCAGCTAAACCCTTTGTCTTCTTTTTGTTTTCATTTGAGCCACGTGGCACGAGTTTATCAGCATTTGAGATTGCATTTTCCCTGCCCTATAACTGCTGCAGCGACTACAGAATTCTCTTCATATTATTGCCTTTTTATTGCCAGATCCAAGTACCAGTCCTTCTTTTTGGTGATTATGTACCTGACTGCAAAATCACCTCAGAGTGTTCTTCGGTTTTTCCATAGATCCTCTCCCTTCGGTCAAAACAGAACTCATTAATATTAAATGACTTTATTTACTCACTATCTGATATACACGGCGTTGCTTGGGATACAATTATTTTAAAGTCTAAGTACATATAACACTTTAAATCTTATTAAACAGTTTTTCGCAGCAGCGTCTTTCTTTGATTTTCGTTTTTCCACTCACGTGTTGTCCGAGCTCCTCGGCCAGCAGTAAAACTCCTCTTATATTTTGCTCTCGGTAGTTTGAACCATGTGGCACGAATCTAGCCGTCCTTGGTAACCATTTTTCCTCTCCCATCATTGATTGCTACGGTGACAACAGAAGATATCCGATATCGTGGTTTGTATTGCCATTGTAGTGTCGTGGCCTAGTTTGACCGGGGTTTGATCAAAGACCAGTCACAAAATTTCAGCATCATAGTTTTAATTGTCTTGATTAATTTCCTAGATTGCATTTTTTTTACATTTTGTTAAATACATATTTTAAGATCAAAAGATAAACCAAATCCCGGATATCAATCGCAAGAGTTACTGAGATACAGTCTAAAGTCACTGTTAGACGAGCAATGCGTAGCTTGACATCGTCGAAGTTACAAACGGTGAGAATAATCTAAGATTACAGTTCTAGCATGAGAATTCGGTGAACTATGAGAATTCAGCAATCCACAGATAATTCAGGGTGAGTTATGAGAAATACGGAGGGACGGTATAAAATATCGAGGTGAAACAAACGCTCGTTAAAGAAAGGTCCACCAAAGGGACACCTTTCAAGCCGAGACGCTTTCGGCTACACACGGGGTCAAAAAACACCCGTTCGTCTGGCTGAGTTCCAATTCCCGGAACTCGGATTCACGAAAAAGACGGAGGTAGCACTCCGGCCTTTTACTTTTCGTCTCTCTCTCTTCTTCCATCCTTTCCCTCTTTCCAACATCTTACCTTCACAAGACAAGGGAGTGGTTGTTGTCTTGTCTCCTGTTGATTCGTTCTCAAGCTGGACAAATCACCCAACAGCAGTCATGTGCCTTCCCTCATGGTGTTAATTGGTTGTGGTCAATCTTAAACGGAGGTCTTTGTCGGCTTAAACGGCCCGTCGTGGGAAAGGGGAGACATCACACCGCTATCCGAAATAAAATTCTCTTCTTTTTAGTGTTTGTTTGAGTGATGAAAAAACATGTGCACACTTAATTCGGATCATATAAAAAATTATGAAATTAAATGAAACATCGCATAGAGAAAGTAAATAACGTATATATTATATATACAAGCAAAATAAAACATTTTTTTGATTTCTTTGTCAGTCTCGTTCTTTTGTGTCTCGGCTCGTTAAATTATATGCAATTCACGTGATTTTTATTTTTGTTCTTGAGCTTGCTAATACCGCGACTGCCTTTATTGCATTGTTGGCAAGACTTGCAATATTAGATGTCTTTCTCTTTCTTTTGGACATTTATAAAGTAAGTAATTTCAGAAGTACAGTTTTAAAGTACGAAATGTATCTTTACACTTTTAAAAAATAATTAAAAGTAAACAAACAATGATATGCACTTACGGTCATTTATTTTTCATAAAGAAAATATCAAACTTTTTTCAATGAAGTGTAAACTAGATGGCCCTACTTCAATGTTTTGCAACATTCTTTTTCAAAATGACTTCACTGCAAGAACAAGTGCAAGTTGAAGCATGGTTCATCGAATATACAATACAGGTTAGCGTAACTGCAATACAGGTAGAGCGTAAATTTCGGAATACCTGCAATCGAAGTCTCACTGCAAGACCCACAATTTAGGAAAGGCATGAAAGATTTATGACGACAAGCAGCGTATTGCTAAAACGAAAATCTGGTCGCCCTAGCAGAAGCTTCGATGCCAGTGAACGAATTCCAGAAACTTTTCGTCGTAGTCCTCGTAAATCGATTCTTAAGGCAGCCAAGCATTTACAAATACCGACATCTAAAAATTACAGCTTTATGCATATAAACATCAACTGTTGCATGAGTTAAAGCTTGATCATAAGCCTCGATGTCGGACATTTGCAGAAGAGATGTTACAAAAAATGGAGGAGGATGAAAAGTTTCTACAACGCATAATTTTTTGCAGGTGAGGCAACGTTTCACGTATCAGATATTGCTAACCGAGACAATATCGACTATGGGGGTTAGAAAATCCTCATGCAGTGTTAGGGCAAGCAAGAGACAGCTCTAAAGTAAAAGTGTGATGTGGTTTATTGCATGATCGAATTATAGGGCCTTTTTTCTTTCCGAAGTAATGGGCGCTCTGAGAATTACCCTGATATGCTTGAAATTTTCTAATTTCCTCAAATAGAGGACTTGAATCCCAGTATCATTTTCCGGCAAGATGGGGCACCGTCACACTGGAATTTGGAATTACGAAAATTTTTTGATGAAAAATTTCCCAGACGTTGGATTGGAAGAGGAGGTCCAATACTGTGGCCACATAGATCTCCAGACATACCACGTTTGGATTACTTTTTATGGGATACTTGGAAAATATCGTTTACCAATCTCCAATTCGTGACACTGATGAGCTGAAAAGTTTAATTACAGCAGCCATCTAGACTGTTGATTCTGAAATGTTTCACGCTTAAACCAATCGAGCGAATTTTCGCTCCTTTCCGTACTTGAAAGTGCATCGTCCTTTCGGAGCGTTTTACAATCCTTCCGCGGAGCGAAATATTCGGAGCGAATTTCGCTCCTTTTTGTATTGAACGATTTCGCTCCTTTTCCATTAGTTTTTAATATTAAAAGGAGCGTGTAAAAAGAAATGCTCCTTTTTGAGCAATAATTTAAGCAATGATTTCGCTCTTTGTTGATTAATTTTTAATGTTAAAGGGAGCGTTTGAGAAAAAACGCTCTTTTTTGGAAGTGTTTTCATTACTCATTTCGATCCTTTCGGATTAATTTGTAACTTTATTTAGAGCGTTGAAAAGAAGAACGCTCTTTTCTGGAAATATTTTTATTGTGTGATTTCGCTCCTTTTTGATCAGTTTGTAAACTTATTCAGAGCGTTTAAAAAAAACGCTTTTTTTAAATGCTTTTAATATTGATTAATTAATTATTCAACATTTCTGGACGTTTAAAAGATAACATTTTTTAAAGCAATATTGAGACCAGTGATTTAGTACCTTATAAAGAGCATTATGAATAAATATGCCCCTTGAGGTAGTAAAATGCCGCTTATTATTTTATCCTTGTAAATCTTTTTAACCAACATAAACGGTCTTTTACCCTAGTTTCATCACTTCTGCTATTTTAAAAACTAGTAAGAAACAATTGGGGGGGG
>BGPR01030433.1:0-17271 GCA_013235015.1 Araneus ventricosus
GAGATGCTTTCATTCAGTGACTGAACCAGTTCATTTGAATTCCAACATTTGGCCCCATCAGTCACTGAATACTTTTGAAATATAACCTTTATTACCGAAAGAAATTTTTCTTTTACAAGAGGTTTTGTTAAGAAATCGGCCAAATTTTCCTTAGAATTTATATAATTTAGTTCAAATTCTTTATCATATAATAATTTTCGAACAAATTTATATTTTATGTCTATATGTTTAGTTTTATTATTCTCAATATTATTTTTCGAAAAATGAATAGCTGATTGGCTGTCACAGTACAATTCCGGCATTCTGAAATCAATTAAGTTAAGTTCTTTTAAAATTTTAGAATACCAAATAATACATTTTACACTTTCTGTTAGTGCTATAAATTCAGCTGCCATTGACCTTAAAGCAATACATTTTTGCTTCTGAGACTTCCAAGTTATTGGTACATTTCCAAATAACATAATATATCCACTGGTAGAATGTCTATCATTTAGCTTACATCCCCAGCTAGAATCCGAATACATAGTTAACCTAGTGTTATGTGTATCAGAAAGATTTATTTTGTAATACATTGTATTAAACATATAATTTAATATATCAACAACAATAGTCCAATGATGATACGTATATCCATTACAAAATTTGTGACATTGTGTTTACAGCAAATGCAATATCTGGCCTGGACCTATTCGCAATAAACGATAAGCATCCAATTAGCGTTTTATACGGAATCTGTCTCATAAGTTCCGTTTCTATTATCTCATTTTCTTTTACTCTATCAGGTAAAATACAACCTACTTTCAAAGGTAACGTAATTCGCCTTCTTGGTAAATTTTTGAATCTAGTCTTAAGTTTATTTATATATGTATTCTGATGCAAGTACACAGAATCCCCGATTCGCTCAAAATTTACACCAAGTAGGTATCTAACTGGTCCCAACTCCGTTATTTCTAATTTAATTTTTATATTAAGAATTAAATTTTCAAGATCACTTTGCGATTTGCTGAAAACGACAATGTCATCTACATATACCAATAAAATGCAATTACTTTTAGTATATAGACCATTACACAAGTCATTTTGATGAAATCCAAGTCCAAATAAAATTTCACTCAATTCGAGGTTCCATTGTCTACCACTTTGATGAAGACCGTAGATGCTTTTCTGCAACCTGCAAACATAATGCTCGCATCCTTTTAGAACAAATCCTTCAGGTTGCTGCATGTAAATGGGAATATCCAGGTTCCCATACAAATATGCTCCTTTTACATCTATTTGATAATGATTCCATCCTAAAATACATACTAACAAAACAAATAGAAATTTAATTATATCAAAATTCACAAGTGGTGCAAATACATCAGTAAAATCAACACCCGGTCTTTGCTTAAACCCTTGTGCTACCAATCTCGATTTATATTTCTTTACATTATTTTTCTCATCATGTTTAATATTGTATACCCATCTACAACCTAAAACTTTCATATTCGATTTTGGTTCAACAAGATCCCAAACCTTTCTATTCTGCATTAATTTAATCTCTTCAGACATAGCTTCGTTCCATTTCTCTTTATCTGGAGAAATTTGAGTTTCTTTAAATGTTTTGGGGATTTCAGTCATGTATATCTCGTTTTGAAAAATATCATTTACAAAACTTGCTTCATCTACGGAATCTGAACTAGTTTCATTATGACATTCCGATTTTTCTTCAAAACGCGTATTTGCTTTTGTTGGTTTAAAGTTAAACTGATTAGGGTCAAATTCTAATTTGTTTTTCTGACAATAAATTTTAACATCATTTATGGATCTAAGTCGTTCTTTACTAGGAGGATAATAATAAACATCTATCCTTTTACTTTTTGTCCTAGGTTTTTCTAATCTTATCCAAGTTGAAATATCTAACGATGAGGGTTTTTCCGGTGAACTAGATTTTTCATCCTGTGCCCTGTAATCACTATCGTTATTTAACTTTTGATCCAATTGATATATAGCATAATCATAATGTTTAACTTTACCAAACAAAGTTTTCACGCCATTCTTAGTTTCATCAATTTTAACGTGAATACTTTCTACGACTTTCCTTTCTTTAGGTAACCATACCCTATATCCTCTTCTATTCACAGCGTAACCTACCAATATTCCAATTTTAGCTTTGGGTTGTAATTTATTTCTATTAACTGTTGGTACATACACATATGCTAGTGAACCAAATGCACGACAATGTCTAATGGAGGGTTTATGTCCCGACCAAATTTCCATCGGCGTTTTTCCCTCTGTTAATTTATGACTACACCGATTTTTAGTATGAACATAGGCATGAAGTGCTTCCGCCCAAAACCTTGGTTGTAAGCCACTATCTTGCAGCATAGTTCTGACTGCTTCCATACTTGACCTATTGAATCTTTCAGCTATACCATTTAATTCTGGTGTATAAAAAGATGTTCTCTCAATTTTAATACCCAAGTTTCTTAAAAATGTCTCAAAATCTTTGTGACAAAACTCCAATCCGTTGTCCGTTCTGACACTTTTAAGTTTCCTTCCTAATTCACGTTGTACCCTAGATAGGTACTCTTTAAAAATTGAAAATACTTCACTTTTACTTTTAAGAGTAAATACATCTATTTTTCTAGAAAAATCATCAATTATGGACAAGAAATATTTACTTCCTCCCAAAGAATTAACAGGTGCAGGTCCCCATAAATCCATGTGGACTTTGTCCAAAACAGACTTTGTTACTCGTTTGTACACATAATTCTTTTTCAGAGACGTTCTTGTTGCTTTACCTACATTACAAGCTATACAAGATTCATTATCAATTTTAATATTTACTTTCTCCAATCCTTTAACCGATTTATTTTTACACATATCCTTAATAAGAGGAATATTGACATGGCATAATCTCTTATGGATTAAATTTAAATCTACACTAGTATACATTACACTATCTAATAAAGGATAACCAGATACTATATAAAACATATCTCGCCGAAAAGCTGAAAAGAAATATTCATTATTAGAATGACATATACGCATTACATTGTTTGACCAAATTATTTTAAGTCCTGCTATATCCATTCTGGCTCCACTAATTAAATTCCTCCTCATATTTGGTCTGTAGCGTTCAGTTACGTATTGCTATACAAATATTAATAGCTTTTTTAAATCAGAATTACTGTTACTGCTATATAGATAAGTATATACAGCATTTATTCTTTCTGAGTAATATTTATTATATAGCATTATTATTAATATAAAAGAACAAAATTAAACGAAATTTATTTTCTATTGTTTTAATTTTCAGTAAATTTTATTATCTCACTGTCCTCCAATACTACAATAACTTAGCATTTATTTCAATGAGGCAAATTATTAATTTATAATTATTTTTCTCTGTCTTGCATTTTTTCTTTTTTTTTGCTTGGAGTTACAGAAATAACTTTGGTTAGATGATGATTTTTTAAAATTGGTATCGATAGCTCAGTCTTAAGTCAGTTGACCTAAGAATACTGCGCTATGCATTGGTTAGAGCATTATTTCCCACTTCTCTAATATTGCAGAGGAGATTTTCTATTGTAGCTTTTTTATTTGTGCCACTAGAATGAAAAGCATTTTATGATGATGCATTTTTGAAATAAGGAAGAAGCCTGGTTAAACTATCTCAAATTATTATTTTCCAAGTTCAATTCCTGATTGGAACTCCTCCGCGGTGGCCGTCTGAGAGCTTTAGCGGCACCACCTCCAGGTTCTGAGTGTAAACTCCACCGGGCAGCGCCGCAGACCATGCCTCCCCAGAACATGTCTGGTTCTCCCCTCGACGATCAGGTTGGAAACTCTTCATTCTAAACGCATAGATGTTTAAAATACTTTTATATAAACCGCTTGGTTTAAATTGATATGTTGGTTTCGATTACAGATTTTTTAGAATCGATGACATGATAATGATTTTTTAAAGAGACATGGCATCTAGCGAATTATACTTGATGTTAAAAGCCAGGCAGTTATTGCGAAAATAAGCCAGTTTTTCGTTATTCGTTTTTTTCCTCGGTTTAGCAGCAGTTATAACCACTCAAAATGCTTAGTTTGCAGAAATAACGGTTTTAGTTTTATAAAAAAACAAACGCCCTTGCAGACAATTTTTTTTATTAATGTGTTTACAATCAATCATTAGCCAATATTTATCTCTTCAAGACTCACCACTGATTATCCACACAACCAGCAGACACCTGGGAAACGCTTCTTTTAGTTGGTCTAAGATGATGATTAAAGCTTCATAACTTCGTAAATTTTAGTCTAATTAGACCTAAAGTTGAACCTGCTCGTCAGTCTGTTTTTTTTTTTTAAAAAACAAACACCCTTACAGACAATTTTTTTATTAATATTGTTTCTAGAGTAATCATTGCTTAATATTTATCTCTTCTTAAGAGACCTTTTGAGTAATTCATCAGCAGACACCTCGAGGCGGCTGTCTTTGATTGGCCCTAAGATGATGAGAAATTCAAAAGTTTCATAACTTGGTAAATTTTAGTCTAGTGAACCTAAAATCATCATCTGGTCAGTTTTTCAACCATACTGTTGTTGGATTCTAAATGACAATTTATAACATGGACCAAAACGGTTTGGGTTAAAACCGGCCAAGGTTTTCTCCATCTCTGGTTAAAGGGGTTTTCTGTGAGGAAGTCTTCTTCAATGCATAGAAACTTGCTTTACTTGTATGGCTGTGATAGCAGAAGTCCTGCTTTTACACGAAAGTCATTCACCTTCATCAAATTAAAAAAGCGAGCAAAGTTGCATGCAGCGTCCTTTAAGAGTCTTAAAGTCCTTACTTTTACATTTTAGTCCTTAAAAGTCTTACTTTTATTAGTCCATGAAGTCCTTACAAATCCTTATTTTAATTTTTAAAAATTCCTTGAAAGTCCTTACTTTTACCACCTCAGCTTGAGCAAAATGTAATGCAGTATTTAAGTGAAGATCGAAAGACTGAAACGAAAAGAGCTGTAGGAGGAAATGGGTGCGACAAAGAAAAGAATGTTCCAAACAAATGAGGAAGCAATTGGTTGGTTTAGCTAATGAGGCTGAAAAGTCAAAGGACATAAATTTACTTATTCAAATACGCGTAGACAAACAATTACTGAAAAGAAATTAAAATAAATACCTTGGATATAAAATTAAATGAAAAAGTTTGGAATTAAAGATATTTAATTTGATTAACCAGTTTCATAGTTTTTTTTTCATCAATTTTATTAACTCATATTTTCTAAGAGTTTTGTTGTATTAAATTTGTATTGTATGTTTTTATAGTATACTTTATCATCTAAAGGCTGAATTTTCAAAATTAGGACATTTTTTTATTTAAAATGCGTCACGACGATTAAGTTTATTTCAATTTGAGTCCTTATTTTTTGTTTTTTTTTAATTATTAAAGTCGCCAGTAGTCCTTGATTTTCTTTTAAAGGAAACCTTGAACCCTAAGAGATAAAATATAATTTTGTAGAGACTGTTAAAGTCCCTTTTTAAATCAAGCAATTCATATATAAAATTAAGTTAGCACAACATCTCAACCTTTTTTTTTTTTATTGATGTGAGCTACGAATGCGTTTCTGATTTCATTAAAAACATTTATTGCAATTTATCTTGGTTAAGAATTTCTGGCCTGTTTTAGTCATATTTCTTTTAACTTGTATCAAACACTCGTCACATACAGATACATGTTTTTCTGGACATAACTATCCATCTTTGTATGTTGCTATCCTCCTCATTCTGCATTTTTCAGTCAACTTGTACCTTGTTTAAATTGTTGATGATTTTTTAAAAGCTTTATCATTCATTTTATATTATAAAATTGATTCCATTCTCTGCATATATATTTTCCGTGGTTATTTCGGGGGTGTCAGCTTACCCAAACACTCTATTTATCCATTCTTCAATTTCTATTTCATAATCTGATTACTTTTCCTATCTTGTTCGATTCATATAAACATTTAAATTTGTTTAAAAAATAGTTTATTTTGATTGTTATAGTTATCAGTCTTTCTTTACTCAAACTTTCTTTTTGACTACCTTTTTTTGTAAATATTCATTTAAATAACATAGTAAAAAATTAAGATTCTGAAAATACGACAACAGCTTGTATTTAAATTTTCGCAACAATTTCAGATTTCACCAACCATTGTGCATGTTCTTCGCTGTCATTATTTATTTTGTCGCGTTGCTTTAAATTAATCATGACTTTATTTTCTAATTTTCTCCTTTTTATGAGTTTGGTTTGATTCACTTGCTACAGAGCTGGCTGCCAGAGTATATATATCTTAGCTTATCTTAGTTCAAATCCGTATTCATTAAAGCGTTATTACGTCTATTATTGGTATTTAAATGTAATTACTGCGTTTTTCTGTCCTTTTTTCATGCCTGTTCTAGCATCCAAGTTCAAATGTGTTCATAATGTGGTTTTATTGAAACAAAATGGCACATTTTTTTTTTTTTAATAAGATGATTGGTAAGTTTTGAGGATATCAATTAAATGTTTGAAGCATGTGTGATTCTTCAGCCTTATCATAATCATTTTGATTTTGCATTTTGCTCAACAGTTGCATTTTCATGAACTTTCTAAAAAGTATAATTCTTAAACTATTAATACTTGATCTATTTGAAATTCATAAATTAATGGTAGTAGATGACTGTTAACAACATCCATATTTTCCCCACCCCTTTATGGAAATAAGTTTATATGCAGTTTATAGAGGGTGTACTGCAGAAACGGTTCTATAGTCGTGTATTTGAATTAAAGTATCTGATAAAAAAGTAATATTATGAGAGATTTGAATTTGCAGGTTACAGGTGTACAATAAATTGTTGTTTTAGAGTCAATCTGTAATTTACCAAGCTGACACCGTTTTCCCCTTGTTTGTATAAATTTTATTCTTCAAGATGACATTTCATCTGAAGAGATAAAGAATCATTAATTATTGGCCTCCTCTTTATTTTCCTTTCATGGCTCTCCTCCTTCCATTATCCTAGAATTCACCCTCTGGTGTCCTGTGCAACCACTCTGTTTCTCCCGTTCCTGCAGAGTTGAGAGCTCTGACCTACCTCCGACAAACTGCACTCACGTTAGCTTGATTTCAGAACAATGCTGTGCTTCCCTCAAGCCACGTTGGTGCGGACGAGCAATGACACTCGAATTCCATCGATTTGTGTGAAGTATGATCTAGTCAAACTTCCAAAACTGCAATTTAAAGCTGAAAGCTTGTAATTATCACCAAAAGCAATTATCCATTTTTTTTTTGTTTCTAAGGATGAAATATACTATACATGAAATAGTCAAATGATTTCTAGAGCTTTGTAGCAACAGGCAGTTCTGTATTTATTTTGATTGTATTTCAAGTAATGAATAATTTTTGATTATAAGCATCTCGGATATTCATGTCTCTTCTTCGATTCGTGCATGAATGGGATTCATCCATCCTAAGCATATGGGTGCTGATGATAATGTTAATACCATAAAATAACCACTGCTGCTTTATTTCAGGGTAAGATTCTTCGCTTTTCTTAATTTCATTTTGTTATTTTGGAAAAGAATCCCACATTTTGTCTTTTTCTCAAATTCAGTTTTTTCCTCGGATTCGTTCCCAGCAAATGTTGCTTTTCTTCCTAAAATTCATTTTGCGAAAAAAAAACCTTCCTATTTTTCCATTTTGAAAGAAGATTCTGGGAATATGACGAATAAACAACTCCACCAGCTAGAAACAGCTGATTCATCTGTGAGATCAACATTATATGATAAACCTCTTAAGGATAGACATTCAACAGGTAAATTATCTATTAAATTAATTTTTCTTTTTTGCTGAAACAAAACCTCATGTATACTTTTGAAAAAAAGATTTTTTTGCTGAACATTAGAAAAATAGTTTAGTGAATCATCTTGTAGAGGGTTTACAAGATGAGAGAATAAAAGGAACAAAACAAATCAAACGACATAAAAAAAACTGTCAAAGTGGCAGCTAATAAACTATTATTCGCAAATCTGGCAACAAATTGAGAATAGACATAAAAAGTCGATAAAAAAATATAAAGAGATGATGAAAAGATTAAGTTGCGTATAAATTATAATTTAATTTTTTTACTTTCATTAATATGATTTCAGTCTTAGGTGCTTTTTTGCCAGTCTCATCCCGAAACACTCAGCAATAACTATAAGCCACATACTAAATACTAAACAGAAGAAAATGAATTAAAAATTATGAAATTAAATTTTATTAATAAAATAAATAACGAAAAAAATTCAATCTGGTCCAATTAAAATAAATTAATAGAATATATCCATTTTATTTGGATGAAGAAGATTTCTCCAAGATAGGTTCTAAAATTAATTTTTTATCAGCCTATCTTAGAATCTGTGAAAATTCTTGGAAAATGTTGTCTCTATCTTTTTTTATATTTTGGGCAAGCCAAAGTATAGATGCCTACCTTGCTCAGATGAGGCTGCGGTGGCTGGCCTTGTCTTAGGCTTTGAGGCAGGTTCCAGGTTCAAGACCCGATTCACTAGAAGATCTGTCATTGTGTGGGACTGTTGCCTTCAGCCATACGTAGTTTCCAAGCGTCCTCCCGTTGGTGCTGTGTGGAAGTTTGGAGGTTGTGCCCACTCGAATTATAGTCCTCATCATCTGATGGTATGGTCAAAAATTACGAGGAGTCCATCCAAAATAGCCCTCATATTTAGCTTCAAGTGGATGTTAATGTAGCTAAACTTAACTACCTTATCAGTATCATTGTGCCAGTTCAGAATTTGTCATTAAATCACTTCTTTTTGTGAACAGAAATAACCCGTGAAGACTTAGAGATTCAAAGCATCTCTTAACATGCTGGGCAGCAGATCAAGAATTCTGGGATTATTCATAGTCTCAAATCTTAGCTTTATGTACAGTATTAGCATACATTTAATGCAATTCTTGCTTCTGAGTATTGTCTCTGTCAAGCGCCAGCAATAGCATCTATGAAGTATCGTAAGCTTTCATATCTGTGATATGTGATCATGAAAGAAATTGCGGCATGTTAGCTTGAGTTTTTGTGGTGACAGACAAGCGTGCCAACTACTCTAGTTCTCATGATTGCACTATACTTAGCAAAAATTTCGCTACTACTACTGCTGCTAAAACTACGGAAAGATAAATTTTACGATAGGAAATTTTTCCCCTTTAGCGGCGCAGTTGTTTACTAATCGAGTGCAATTCTTATCTATGCCTGGGAATTACATTTATTTTTTTTCTCCAAATATCTTGTCTTTGAATCTTTAGGGCATTAACTTTTAATAATTTTTATTCACATGGGTAAAATCTTGATGAATTATTTAGAAATCAATTCCCAGCAAATTTATGCTGTTTACTATTTTCATAACATATCTTAGAAAGGTAAATAGATTTCAAAAGATATTTATTAATCTTTTATCAATATTAAATTATTAATTTAAGTATTTTACATAAATACGTAGCTTTTTTAGATGCACAGGTTTCTTGAATAATATTAGTAAATTTTTTCAGATTTTTTTTTTTTTTTTACATTTTCTTTCTTTTGAAAAATTTGATAGTGTCTAATTCTTCTAATAGTTGTATATTTATATCTTGTAGTATTTATTTCCAGGTAAAATTATTTTCCTTAAAAATGGAAGTTATGATTATTTAAAATATAATGAAATATATCATGAAAAAATTAACTAAATTAGTAATTTAATTTTTCATGAAGATAGAGATCCACAGTGTGATGAACAGTTCAAATTTTAACCGGCATTTATTGTAGCTTTGTATGGACTACTCATAATACCACTTCTTACAAGATAGACAATATAAAACAAATACTTAACACATATAAGAACCGTGGCAGCACACACACATCGACATCGCCTTCTCGGAAGGAGAAAGTAAAAACCAGAGGGCCAGCCGAGAGAAAAACACAGCTAACAGCGAGCCAAAAACTGAGACAAACTAACTTCCCTTTTGCTTTATATATGTGTGGCGATTAAAACTTTAAAATCTTCAGCATGCCAAGTTAGGATCAATCAAGCGATTGAATGTATATAATTCCAGTTGGTAATGATGTAATGCTGGCCAACTAGAACAACTAAAATTCGAAAATTATTGCTTGCTGATGCTCCCAATAAAAGAGGACAGCAATATATAAATATTCAAATAAATTCAAAATTTTGGCACAAGTCATTTCCGTGTGTGTGTGTGCACATCTGCCGCCTATTCGATCTTCTACTCACGGACAACCACCGTTCAATGTTGGCATAACATGCCAGATGACAACTCTATCACTGTCAGTTGGTGATCCACAGATAACACCTGTTATTGAAATTGGCCTTCCATATTTCACAATTTCAGCCTCGTATCATAGCTCTGCTTTGCCAACATCATGAGAGGCATGCTATAAAACTAAGGGTTAAATTATGCCCTTAGAAAACTCAACAAAACTCAGCGAAAACGATTTTCATATTCAAGCACTATGGAACTCTTGAATTTGAGAGTTTACTCCTTATAAACTCCTTGATTTCAATTTTAACATTTTCTTTTTTATTAAATCGTGCATTCCACCAATGAAAAGGAAATGGGCGTCTGGCCGTGCATCAGTACCCAGCATTTTTTCGTTACTCTTTTCCGTTGATGTTCATCTCCTATCAGTATCAAATTTATGTTGGTTTAGTGCAAATAAATGTCAAACAAAACAATGAGAATGGTGCAAATGGAAATATTGACGCCCGGATTATTTTGAAAATTAGCTATATTTTTTAAAATTTATAGCGATATTATTTGTTAGCAGAGGACATATATTATGTGGTGGAGTCAGGGAAAATAAATTACAATGAAAGAAATCAATTTTAAGCAATTGGTTTAAATAATCAAAGAAATTTTGTTAGTTTATTTTATTCTATATACTATTTTATAAGCAATGAAAGATACTTCATGCGAATAATATATAATCCATGTCTCTCTTTTGCATTTATCTTTAAATACTGGATAACTTTTGCACTACTACATGGCGGCACCCTCTACTTTCATATTAATAGATTTAATTAACATGAATTCTGTAGATAAATCAACTTAGTAAAGGCACTTATAAAAAGAAATATAACCATATTTATTTATTAATGATATTTCATCATAATATAATTTTGTGTATTTTAAAAAGGTTCCTTTTTCATGCATAGATATGACTCCTCGAAATTTCAAAAAAATACTCCTTGAAAACTCCTTAAATGCTCCTTGATTTTAATTTTGAAAATCAGTAAGAATATATGATCTTGGCAAGATTACTTTGGACTTGATACATGATAAAGGAATTGCATATTGAACATCTCTGCCCATTTTCAAAACATGCATATATTACCTCTAAATGTATCCTTCAACAAGTAGCAATATCGCAACTCAGTAGAATAAATGGGCATTAATTTGGCTCCCCAGTATGACAATTTGAGATATCCAAGATTAGATGACATCTACAAGCAATTCCATTTTAAAAAAAAGGGCTAGTATTTCTGCATCGTTATATCTCAAATGCTTTATAGTTGTAGTCATTAATGGCCAGTTATAACTAATTTTCTTTTTATTATCAAATATTTAAGCCATTTTTCAGGAGAGTAGTGGACATAACGTCGTCTTGATTTAAGTTTTTCAAGTCAAAGAGAACAAGAGAACAAGATTTTCATGAAGTAGGGACTCCACTTGAATGAACCGTGATCAAAACTAGAAGGGAATAATATTTCTTTTATAAATTATGTAATTTCTGGAAAGTCTACTCCAAAACAAGTAACTGAGGATTTTTGGGCTATGTTGATGGAAGCGTTAAAATATTTTTAATTACTAAAATATACCAGGAGATTTAATATACCTCCAAGCGAGTAAAGCAAACTGGGTTTAAGAAAAGTTATTTTGAAATTCATTAAGACTTTAAAATATATAAATATTAGAATTCAAGAAACCAAAATTAAGTGAGAGTCATTCCACATATATACATATATATATTTCTAATAATTTTTTTAAAATATGAAGTTTCTTGACATCCCATGCTTATTTTTTTTTTATAACTGGTCATCAGTTAAATATGCCAATGACCATTGCAATGGTATTCCTATAAGGAATTAAAGAAGAAAATCTGTGAAAAAAAATTCTTGGTTATCCCTAATAAATAGGTACAAACCAAGTTTGGCTTTGCATTTTGAAGTTTAGACCATTTGGGCATTTTTAGCTAAACCAGAGAGCAAATGCAGTTTAGACCTGTAATCCAGGTTAATCCGGGCCAGATTTTTATTTTCCAAAATTATGTGGTGAAAGGTACTTAATAAAAACAAAGATTTAAATATGCATAATAAAACAAAATTTTGCTTTCAGCATGCATAATTTTACGCATTGAAGAAACTAACATTTGCTTTGTAGATAAAAGTGCCTTCATGCAGGGCACATCCATTATTCTAGCCAGAAGAGACATTCTTTTCTTGCTTTTTGAATAAAAGAATTTAAAGAGATCATCATCCCAAATCTCTCCTTCTATTTAATCAATCATATCTAAATTATTCATTGTCTCCCTATATTCTAAATATCTGATCTTTTCTATATTCCATCTCTCAATTCTATATATAGATAAACTCATTCAGACTATAATATAGTACAAAATATATTCTAAACCATTTTTGCATTGTTAGATTAATAAACTCTTGCAGCGTCCTTGAATCCTTAGTTTCATTAAGTATTTCTTTGCCTATCAAACTGCTTACTTTACAAAAAAAAAAATAATTTGGGAAACTAGATAAATCATCTACACATGCATTCTTTCAAATTTATTTAGTTGTACATAGAGTCATCTCTGCATCATACCTTGCGTTTAACTTTTTTAATTTCTGCTTGATATATAAATCTCCCACGTTCAAAGATTTATGGATATTCTCAAAAATTCTGCATTTCTTTGATATCTGGAACGTGACACTGCAAAAGTGCAGTTATTAATATCAAATTAATTTAAAATTAATTGATTAATTAATTGATTCAGTATTTTTTATTAAATTATGCTTGAAACACCAAGTTTAAAATTAAAATCTGAGATTTTTTTTTTTTAAGAAAATGACAAATTATTTTAACACTTTTTTTACAAATATTAAAATTTTTTTTTCAATATAGTAAAATATCAAAACTATAAAATCGCACCTAACACTTCCTTAAAATAAATATTTAAAAAATTCAAATTGATTATATTTGACACCACCAAAATCCTGTCACAACCAGTAATTCATACCTGTTAAAGCCAGTTTTGGAATTTCAAATGCCTATTGACTTGCTGGAAAGCCAAAAAGAAATAATGCGATAAAATTCGGTTCAGCCGGAAGTGAAATATAACTGTCTACAAATAGAATGAGTACAGACATTAATAAAAATACGACCATAATTTATTGGTGCTCTTTTTAGATTGTGCTACCATCACTATTTGAAGTTCATTGCATAGCTCACAAACCTAATACAGAATCCCGATCTATTGATATTCCTTTATTTTAGAGCAGTTGTATTTTTCTCATTTTGTCTGTAATTTAGTCTTTTAAGAAACTTTGACACAATGTTTAGATACCTCATTTTTTGAAATAATAATTATTTTTTTATATAAGTTGGAGATCATTAGGAATCAATTAAAAGAAGTGCTGAAAGAAAGTATCAGTAGAGCTAAAATGGAAGAGGGAAAAATTCATTTTTATAAAATATAATAAATCAGATTTGCATACCTGTTTTTAAATTACGTATTTGTTATCTAAAGTGTGGGTCTCTGCACCACGTAGTTAAGGAAAAAAAGAATTAGAGAGGCAAAAAATTCATAGAAGCTAAAAGTATCCTGGAGCATGGAGGTACAATAAAATTTAAATTTAGTTACAAATTAGTTAACTTTCACATGCACTGTTTTATTGTAACTACTAGTTTTGACAGCTGAAATGAAATAAAAATTTAATTTTTCTAAAATGGGGAGGCGGCTCCCCGAGGTTATACTATAAGTCTGACTTCCTCACAGGGACAAGAATCATTATACTAAAAGCTAAATCCGAGAAAATGTTGGCATCATAGGTGTAATTTTAGGTAGCAGATGCATAGACAGTTTTAAAAGAATTACAAAGAGCTTAAATTTACTGTATAACAAATAAAGACATGCTTTTGTCTTTGCAGCTAAACACTCGTGGCCAGCCATCCATTCAGCTGACCATCTCTACTCTCAGACTGACTGAACTTCATTAAAACCTGAATAGACAGTATGTAGGTGCTATGTAATCAGCCAGACTAGATGCACGTGAAAACTATTTCGTCTGAAAATTAATAACGGTCTTTCATTCAGTAATTGAACCAGTTCATTTGAATTCTTATTCCAACCCCATCAGTCACTGAATACTGAAATATAACCTTTATTACCGAAGAAATTTTCTTTACAAGAGGTTTTATTTCAGAAATCATTAAAATTTTGTGATTTATATAATTTAGTTCAAATTCTTTATCATATAATAATTTTGTTTAAAATTTATATTTTATATTATTTTAGTTTGTATTCTCAATGTATTTTCGAAAAAATGAATAGCTGATTGTGTCACATTTTCAGTTATTCCGACATTCTGAAATCAATTAAGTGGTCAACACAAAATTTGAATACCAAATAATGCATTTTACCTTCTGTTAGTGCTATAGAGTTAGCTTCAAACACAGACTTAAGCAACTACATTTTGCTTCTGAGACTTTCCAAGTTATTGTTTGCTTTCAGGCATAATATATCCACTGGTAGAGATAATCTATCATTTAGCTTACATCCCAGCTGAATCTAGATACATAAGTTAACCTAGTGGTTATGAGTATCAAGAAGATTTATTTGTAATGCATTATTATTAAACACATAATTTAAATATATCCTTAGCAAATAGTCAGTAGACAAATGCGTATATCCATTACAAAATTGTATTGTGTTTTGTGATGCAATATCAGCTGGACCTATTACTTGATAAACGATACTTATCCAATTAAGCGTTTTACTCTTGAATCTATCTCATAAGTTCCGTTTCTTTCAATATCTCCTTTTCTTTTTTCCATATCAGGTAAAAATACCCACTTTTCAAAGGTAAGCGTAATTTAAGCCTTCGGTAAATTTTGAATAGTCTTAAGATTTTATTATATGTATTCTGGTACAAGTACACAGAATCTGATTAGCTCAAATTTACACCAAGTAGGTATCAACAGTCCCAACTCGTTATTTCCTAATTTAATTTTATGTTAAGATTATTTCAAGATCTCACTTCGATTTGCTGCATATCCATCTACATACTTTCTGGTAAAATACCGTTACTTTTAGTATATAGACCACATTACACAAGTGTTTGGTAAATCAAGTCAAATAAAATTTCACTCAATTCGAGGTTCCATTGTCACCACTTTGGTAGAAGACAGGCAGATGCTTTTCTGCAACCTGCAAACATATTAGCATCCCTTTTTAGAACAAATCCTTCAGGTTGCTGCGCTAAGTAGAATATCAGTTTCCCATACCAAATGTACTCCTTTTACATCTATTTGATAATACGTTCATCCTAAAATGCACCACTATAAAGCAAATAGAAATTTAATTATATCAAAATTCACAGAGTGAACAAAATGCATCAGTAAATCAACACCGAGTCACGCTAGCCCTTGTTATATAATCTCAGTTTATGTTTATTTTCTCATCGTATTTAATATTGTATACCCATCTACAACTAAAACTTTCTGCATATTCAGTTTTGGTTCAACAGATCCCAAACCTTTCTATTCTGCATTGAACGTCTCTTCCAGACCTTAAGCTTACGTTCCATTCTCTTTATCATTTAGGTTTCTTTAAATTTTAGGGGATTTCAGTCATGTATATCTCGTTTTTAGAAAAAATCTGTTTATGAAAACTTGCTTCATCTCTGGAATCTGAACTAGTTTCATTATGACATTCGATTTTCTTCAGCGATTTTGCTTTTTTATTTGGTTTAAAGTTAAATTGGGTCAAACTCCTAATTTGTTTTCTGACAATAAATTTAACATGTTTATGGATCTAAGTGTTTCTTTACTAGGAGATAATAATAAACATCTATATTTTACTTTTTTTTGTCTCTGTAATCCTCCAAGTTGAAATATCTAGCGATGAGGTTTTCGGTGAACTAGATTTTTTCATCCTGTGCCCACAATCACTATCGTTAATTGCAAATTTTGATCCCAATTGATATATAATATAATGTTTAACTTTACCAAAACAAAGTTTTCATGAATTCTTAGTTTTGTCAATTTTAAATGAATGCTCTCGACTCCTTTCTTTGAAGTAACCATACCCTATATCATCTTCTTCTGTAAACTTCAATATTCAATTTTAGCTTTGGTGCTTAATTTATTTCTAGTAACTGTTAATTTTTATACACATATACTAGTAAGACAAATGCAAACAATGTCTAATGGAGGTTTATATTCATTCAAATTTCAAAGTTTTTCCTCTATTTAATTTATGACTACACCGATTTTTAGTATGAACATAGGCATGAGAGTGCTTCGCCCAAAACCTTGGTTGTAAGCCACTATCTTGCCAGCATAGTTCTATTTCTTCCATGTATTTTATTAGATCTTTCAGCTATTACCATTTTTTAATTCTAGATATGAAGAATGTTCTCTCAATTTTAAATACCACAGTCTCTTAAAAATGTCTCAAGGTATAGCCAAAACTCCAATCAGTTATCGATTCGTACTTTTGAAAAGTTCCTTCCTAAAGACCGTTGTACACCCTGAATAAGTACTCTTTAAAATTGAAAATACTTCCTTTTACTGGAAATGCAATAAAATCCATGCAAAATCATCAATTATGGACAAAATATTTACTTCCTCCCAAAGAATTAGTGCAAGGTCCCATAAATCCATGGACTTTGTCAAAACAAGGAACTTATTTTCGTTTGTACACATAATTCTTTTCAGAAAGAGCGTTCTTGTTGCTTTACCTACATTACAAGCCTTAAGATTCATTCCTCAATTTGTATTTACTTTCTCCAATCCTTTAACGATTTATTTTACATATCCTTAATAAGAGAAGATAATTGGCAATCTTGTAAGATTAAATTTAAATCCTTAGCCACAATATATTTGAGCAGCAGAAGTCAATATTACAATTCCTTCAACTTCCCCGTTGACTTCTTATGTCAGGAGGCTTTTATCATTTAAGTTCCTAAGTTTTAATAATCCGTTCTTTAACAAAATAGAAATTAAACAGGTA
>BGPR01030434.1:1048-18662 GCA_013235015.1 Araneus ventricosus
CATTTTCTCGGCGTCCTTATTTAAAGGTACATTTACTGATACATACAAAAGAGAAACCATATGCATGTGACATTTGTAATACTGCATTTTCTCGGCGTCCTGATTTAGAGGTACATTTACGGACGCATACGAAAGAGAAACCGTTTGAATGCAACATTTGTAATAAAAAATTTTCTCGGCGTTTAATTTTAAGTGGACATTTAGGGACGCATACAAAAGAAAAAAAAACCTTTTGTCTGTGACGTGATTGTGTTCTTGTGAATTCGTATTTTCTTAAATCTGTATTGTGTTCTTGTGAATTTGTATTTCATTACATCTGTGTTGTATGTTTTGGGACACCCTGTAAATAATACGTTTCGGTTTTCTCCACGAAAAGTAATCCAGAGCGAGTGAGTAAAGGGTAAGGAAACTCAGTCTACCCTTATTGTCCTTGCAATGTAGTCACCAGGATTCCATTAAGATGCACTTTCGGTGAAACTCATCATGCAATATGAAGCTAGATATTAGTTCAGATTGTAACTATTGAATTTGAATACTGACACTTTGATGTGTTTTATTCATTGTTCACGTGATATTTGTTAGAAATGTGTATGCATCTTTTTGTGGTTGTCTCTAGATTCTGTTGTAGGCACCATGTGAAAATTTTAGATAAGATCTGTTTCTAAATGTACATCTTATGTTGAAATAAATGTCATGTTTACAATAAAAATAATTTTTATGATTTCTTTTGTTCTCTTTCTTTCATCTAAAAAGTTCTTCATACAATTTTGTATTGAATACTAAATAATAAATCACTGCTTCCATTTTTTTTATACATCCTGGTATATTTCATTAAAAGAACATTATTTTTCTAAATTTCATTTTTTAAAAGTTTTTATATTTCCCCCCCAATATTTTGAGGCTTTGACTTATCAATAATTTTACGCTTCTAATAAAAAATTGAATGTTTTAAAGCAAGTATGGGCCGGAAGTGAAAGTCAGCTTCGTCTGGACATGTCTAATTAATTACTTTTTTTTACTTGCACTTCGAAGAAATAGTATGCCTGTGATTTATCTAATAAACTAGTGTTATGTCCGGCGTTGCTCGGGATTAAAATACTTTCATGTCTAATATTTTTGATGTTAAAAACTACTTTTGTATAGAAAATTGCAATACCCAAAATTCTTTTATCGTCTGAAAAGTTTAAAAAAAAAAATTCAAATGAGAATATCAGTTGAACCAGACGATTTTTAAAAACCGCCGATAGCTAAATTTCTCCATAAGTTATTAATATTTATTGCATTGGTACTTCAAATTTTGTTCTTAAATCTTGCGGTATAAGAAAGATTTTAATGGATGTTTTGGGGCCAATTACCCAGTAAATTTTTCATTAAGAAAAAGCGTTGAAATAAATTTAAATAAAAAATAATAAAATTCGTTTTCATCCAAAATTCTTCTAATGTGATCTAGCAACAGTTCTTATGTATTCTTGTTCTTTACCAATAAAAAAAGTGTTATAAATTGCAAATTTAATACACAATTTAATTTTTGAAAAATTATTAAAATGAGGGCAACGAATTGAACGGAAATGAAACTTGCGTCATAAAAAGCTAATTTTTAAAACTTTTATTGTGTGTAAAAATAGTTTTTGTGACATAATACATATTTTCGAAAAATATCACTGAAAAAGCCAAAATCTTGCTTAATTTCCAATTAACTGAAATTTTAATAAAATTTTCAGAAATAAAGGTAAATTAGTTCAAAGGCTAATCGTTGCCTAGCAACGGAGTAACTATAAATTTGCGTTATTTCAAAATCGTCTTCAAGTAATTAACAATTTATTAAACTTTGAAAAATTAATGTAAATCGAAGGAAAGATTTCATAGATATAAAATTAGTATCATTGAAAAGGTAAAATTTTGAACTTTAAGATGATATAAAAATATATTTTGTGGCAAAAATTGCGCCGAAGTTATTGCGGAACAACTGTTTCGGTAAATTTCTAATTAACTGACTGTTTAAATAACTTTTGGGCTTCGAAAAGTTGACAATAATCTTCCTCTTTTCTTAAATAATAAGTGTGCAACGTTTGGTTGAAATCGATCCAGTAATTTAGGAGGGGATGTGGAACATATCTACAATGACATTTATTTATATAAAGACTAGCTGTTATGCCCGGCGTTGCTCGGGATTAAAACACTTTTATGTCTAATATTTGTAATGAAAAAACTATTTTTTGTATAAAAAATTATAATGCAAAAATTCCTTTATCATGTGAAACGATTTTACTTCAAATTTCGTTCATAAATAGTGAAATATAAGAGGGATTTTGACTAATGTTTTGGGTCAGTTAATGAAATAATTAAATTTTCATTAATAAAAAGCGTCAAAATAAACCAGATCAATAGTTGTTCCCGATATAAACTATGAATCGTCTGCTTTTAAACTTTTGGGGGTCCAAAATTAAAGATCGTCCATTATTTTAAGAAAAACATACCATTTTACATAAAGCAATACTTTTTGTGCCAAGAGTGAACCATGGCATTGGTAATTATTTTGTATTCTTCTGCTTCCACACTGACTGTTAGGACATAAAGACTTAGGTTGACTTTTAGCACCAAGGTCAAAGGTCTTTCAAAATTCGACGAAAAAAGGGTTTTTTCTGTAACTTTGACCGTCAAAATCTTCTTTTGCCAACAATGAACTACAAAGGTATATATTTCAGAGAATACATACTAATGAGAAATACCGAAAAAGAGCAAGACATGTGTGGTTGATTTTTGGAGTACAGAAATATTTGACCTTGAAATTGCGAAAAACACAAAATTGCATGATTTTAAAGGTCATTCACTTCTTGTGCCAAGAGTGACCAGGTATGAAATTAGCTGGAAAAGAAGCCTTAAGTATAGGATAAACAAAATCAATTCACAGATCTATGGTAACTTTTTCAAGTTTTATTTAATGCGGCTCTATACTTTGTGCTGAACATGTGTTTTGTGGCACTTGTTAATAAACATCGATTGCTTTTATTTCAATATTTATTACTATTTTATGTAAAAATATTACATTAAAATTTATTTAACTAACTGAATTGCTCTCTGAACATAATATACAATTAGAACAAATTGAAAACTGAGTACTGCAAATACTCATTATATGACAATACCTCCTTTTAAACTCCTCCTTTATATTACACAATATTATACTTTTTATTATACCTCCTTTATATTATATAATGCTATCTGTGTAACAGAAGGAATGGGCTAGTCTAAAGTAAATTATTTAACAGCTAAAATATTTATGTTGCAAAAAGCATTATCAATTCTCTTTACTTGCTTGTTGATGAAGTTTCTTCCCTAGAAAAGAATTTAACTGCTGGGAATCATAACTTTACCAAGATCAGCAGCACTTTGGACAAAGTATGCTTTAGTTATACTGAAAAACTTAAAGCATCCACTGGCAGATCTCCCATTGCAGCAAATGAGCCTAAAAACCTCGCAAATAATACTACAATTCTAAATGTGTTTAGAAGAGGCTGGGCACTTGCAAATAGAAAAATAACACGTTTCTCTTACAAACAAAAACTATATATTTATAATATCTTTATGAAAGGAGAAAAATCTGGTGTAAAATCCTCACCAGAAAATACAAGGAAGGAAATGAGACAACAGATAGATCCTACTGGAAGAAAATGATTTTAACCTTTTAAGTACATGACTTCTTCACAAATTAGAAGCCTCTTCAGCAGGATGTCAGCTCTGCATAAAGGTGGTACATTAAAACCACCAAGTCCAGGTCTGGAACATGTTGATGTCATTAATGAAGATTTAAATGACATCACTGAACAAGTAAGGAAATTTTTAAGTTCATATCTATATTATTATTATTTATAGTATATTGCTTTACCATTATAAATTCTGTATGGCAGTATACATTGATTTATAATAGCCGATCCATGATGTGCAACTCCAGTTAGTTGGATATAAACAAGAAAAGGATGACAAAGGGAAGAAGAGAAGTTTAAATATTTGTCCATATTCACACCAAAAAGAATAAGAAGTATATATGATGAAAAAAAAAACAATAGTATCTCTACAGACAATTCTTTAGAAAGCTATGAATCACATAAAATAACTCAACAATTAAGCCGAAGTGATTCCATTCAAGATATCAAAATGAGACTTCAAAACATACAAAGAGCAGTTCAGGAGCATTTGCATTTTGCTGTGTACTATGAACAGGACTTGTTTTACATTGGTAAAATAAAAAAAGATTGAAGGTGAAGACATACTTATGAAGTTTCTAGAAAAAAGCGCGGATAATTTCCGCTGACCAAAAAGGGAATAAAAAAAAGTTGAACATTAAATTCATTTCTATGGATCTGTACAACTATATGGAAATAACCCATTTACTATGCACATTGATCAAATAATTATTGCTTATAAATGCTACTAGAAGAATCGTTGGGGAATATGGAAATAAGGACTTCTTGGCATTCGATGAGTATTTGCAGTACTCAGTTTTCAATTTGTTCTAATTGTTTATTATGTTCAGAGAGCAATTCAGTTAGTTAAATAAAGTTTAATGTAATATTTTTACATAAAATGGTAATAAATATTGAAATAAAAGCAATCGATGTTTATTAACAAGTGCCACAAAACACATGCTCAGCATAAAGTATAGAGCCGCATTATATAAAACTTGAAAAAAAGTTACCATATATCTGTGGATTGATTTTGTTTCTGCTATACTTAAGGCTTCTTTTCCAGCTAATTTCATACCTGGTCACTTTTGGCACAAGCAATGAATGACCTCTAAAATCATGCAATTTTGAGTTTTTCGCAATTTCAACGTCAAATATTTCTGTACTCCAAAAGTCAACCACACATCTCTTGCCCTTTTTCGGTATTTTTCATTAGTATGTATTCTCTAAAATATATACCTTTGTGATTCACTGTTGGCAAAAGAAGATTTTGACGGTCAAAGTTTCAGAAAAAAGCCTTTTTTCATTGAATTTTGAATGACCTTTGGCCTTGGTGCCAAGAGTCAACCATAAGTCTTTATGTCCAAACAGTCAGTGTGGAAGTAGAACACAAAATAATTGCCAATGTTATGGTTCACTCTTGGCACAAAAAGTATGCCTTATGTAAAATGGTATGTTTTTCTTAAAATAATGGACGACCTTCAATTTTGTCCCCCCCCAAAAAACTCTATGAATTTTTGTTTTTTTTGCAAAAATAAAAAACACATGTCTAATAGTTTTACATGAAAAACATATCCTGAAAATTTCAACAAACTCAAAAATGTCAACTATCCAAGACTACCTGATTCTTAAAAAAAAACTGGCTCTTAAACTTCAAAATGGCGCGACATATTTTGCTTCCAGCAGTATGTTAACTGAATGAAAATACACATAACATTAAAAACTTAGCATTAAACATTAAGATATTATCTTAGCTTTCAACAATGATAGAGAAACACATAAATAAATGTTTGTTTAAACAAAGACAGCGGTTTGAATTGCTTTGTAACAATGAAAAGTATTGTTGTAAATTATGCCAAAAAATATTTTTAAAAATTCATTAAAATTAGAGAAAAAATCGTACGGCAACTTGATTGATATCATGGAAAAAGTAATTTTTGCACTTGAAGATGGCGTAAAAATGATTTTGTGGTCTAATATTTTCGGAAGTTATTAAGGAAAAACGCCAAAATTTCGCTTAATTAATTATTTAAAATTCTAATTAAAATTTCAAAAAAGGGCTCCGAGGCTGACATTCTCACCCTCCAAAGTATGTTTGTGCCAAATTTCCTAGCTCTAAGTTCAGCGATATGCCCTGTAGAGGGCCAACACACAGCCACACATACATTCTCTTTTATTAGTAGTAGAGATAATAGGTCATGTCATTCATATCGAAAAGCAAAAATAAATGACGTGTTTTATCATTCCTGACCTACTGCACATAAGAAAATAAAAACAGATGATTCCATTGATACTTCTCAGAGAATTCTTTCTTTAGCGGGAGAAGTGAGTTATTTTTTGCATTCACATTCTATAAAAGAGAAAGAGATAAAAAAGAACGTCAATAAAAAAGGAGGTCTGAAGACTACAGATAAATGTTAAGAACTTTTTTAAAAACTTAATGCTGTTCCAATGACAGTCAGTGAAAAAAAATCCATCCTCCTTGCCTTAATATAAAAAGTTTTGTTTATTTTCTTGGTTTAAAGTTTTTTGCTCACGCCATCATGACCTATATTTTATTTGATTTGATGATGAACCTTATTTTCTCCACGGTTTACAAAGCCGTACTTTATATCAAACAGATTTTTACCTTTGACGGAGACAACTTTCTCACGATTCCTCAACGCATGGATGACTAAATATCAGCTCTCGAGTGTTGGAATTGTGAGCCTAGAAACTAGGTAAATATTTGATGTTTGCACAGGCATTTGCTTGACGACGAAGAAGATTTATATGAATTAATAAAATGCGTGAACTCGTCAGAAATTGAGAATGGATGATAGAAAAATGTCAGAAATCAGTGTAATACAAAATGCATTCTTTACTATTTTGCGGATATCTTTTCATCAAATATTAAATTTTATGAATTCTTGAAAAGTTACAGAGAGCTCGTTGCTTGCCTCTGGGATTGGAAAATCGCCTTAATTTAGTTAATACGTATCAGAGATAATTTTACTTCTTATAGTTGATACACACGTTTAAGATTGATGTATTTTGATATGATTAGTTATCTTTTTTATTTAAATTACAGTGTCTTGAATATGCTATTAGATTTACAATTATAAAAAACAGAGATTTTCTTAGTTGTATCATTAAATTTGTTTAATACATGGAAGAAAGTTTGACAGCGAGAATCAGAAACGTAACGCATATATGTTTATTAATAGTATGGATACTGTCGCGCTATTGCCACAATGGTACAGTAAACTCAAAGAAAGCAATTGAAGAAATAAAGTGATTTTAAATCTTATTATATAACTTGCATTGCTAATAGTTGTAACAGAACTTTTCCTTACTACAGGGTATTTTAACTTGTTTTGTTACATGCAATTTATAATGAAACCATGGCTGATCGAGGATATTTTAGATTACATTAAACTATAGGAACTAACAGTTTTGACAATGAAACGTGTTCATTTTTCAAAGAAATTTAGCAGAGTATTACCAAAATGTTCTAGAAAATGCGTTTCTTAAATATTTGATTATTCAATAAATTATTGATTATTCATATAATTTGATTATTCAAATAATTACCAATATATCAAATAAACTTTGAATAAGTTCTCAGCTTGATAGAAACAAAAACTCATTTTTTTTGTGTCTAGTGATGTGGGGTGGGTGGATACCTAGTAGGTAGGTAAATATTTATTGGGTATATAACGGAGTATTTAACCAAAGACTGGGTAAATACACCAAAACTGGGTATTTTGCAAAAAAAAAGTATTTGTGAATGGTAATTTAAGATGAAGCATATAAAATTTATATATATAATACATAGTTAATAATATTTTTAAGTCAAAGTTTTGTCCAAATTCTTAAAAAAAAAAAAAAATGCGATCAGGATTCCGAATAAAATATTCTAGAACTTAAACGGGATCGGATGATAACTTAGCTTTTCTTTGTGAAGCAACGACGTAACGTAATCAGGATTTTTAACACTTTTTTATGTTATACAGATAGTGCCAGTAAAGTCTCCGATTTTTAACTCTATCGATACGGGACCGTCCCATACGTCCCTTCAATCAAAAGACGTTAGCCGTCCGAATGTCACTCTGAAATTCCCACCCCCTTTCGTTAAGTGTGATTGATTTCACATCCGCGGCACATGCTTTCTTCGTTAGAGTGGCTCGCCTAGATGTGTTTGGGGAAGAGGGGAGTTTTCTTACAATTCGAACAATGCCTGCTGTCATTGTGGTTTTTGAGAGGGGAAGTGAATTTCCCTTATCTTTGATATAGGAGCTCGGACGTTCCCGTATCTTGATGCCCCTTTATTTCAATGGCCTTAGGAATCAGAGGGTTAATTTTCTCACAATGCTATTCTACAATTCAGCTATTCTTGTTCTAATTTAATGAAGAGTTAGTCACTCACATCACATTGTATTAATATTACTCTAAATTTTATGCTGAAAAGTAAAGATGGGAAAGTGAAAGAGGACCTACTTGAACATTTTTTATATTAAGAAGGATAAAAAGTGTACAATGTAAGTACTGTAAAGCTGAGTATAAACTCGCCGATGTAAGCGAAATGGGGAAACACATAAAAAATGTTTCAAATTTCGTGTTGGTTTGAAAAAGTTCTTGGAAATGAGGACGCAATGGATGAGTTTTGTTTTAAACAAATTCCAACCATTCCAACTATATCAAACTTGGAGTTTCAAAAACAGTTAAGTATTGATGTTGATGATCCAAATGAACCCGAACTAGCGAGAAAAATGTCTAATACATCTTCAAATAACGCAACAGTCTCAGCAACAAGAAGCTTACGTTCACTATCACTTTTTTTAAAAAACTGTTAGAACTGAAACATGTGCTAACTTTTAAGCAGAAATGTCTGGTTCTTTGACTAATTCATCCAAAAAGAATTATAAACAATTGTGTCTTTCATTTTAGTTTAAATTATCAGCTCTTTATTATTTTTAAAAGCAAATTCAACATTTTCGTTTTTAATTTAGTTACAATAACTCTTTTTTAAAAAGTAGCAAGCACATTATTATTCATTTACTCATTATAATTGAAAAGTATTGATAATTAAATCACATTTATACACGATTTAGTATTGCTATCGTTTTTTCTGATTAATTCTTTTGTTTCTATATATATATATATATATAGCAATATCATTATTATACGCTAGGTAATTACCCGGTATTTATAAATACCCGGGTAAATAACTTTATTCCGGATAATACCTTTCCAGGGTATTTACCTTTTAAAATAAATACCCAGGTATTTTACATCACTATTTGTGTCTAGAAACTTTCATCATTAATCAGTGGTGCATGATGGGAAAATTTACCTTTAGAGGAATCTGAGAATATTAAAATCGTGTCACATTTTGAAAAATATTTTGTTTGCGATTAAATCCACTAAAAAAGGCTGGAAGGAAAGATTACGTTGAAACTAATCTTGGAGATGCTTAAATTCTTTGGATAATTTGTACGCACGCTAAATTCAGATATTTGGTTGAAACTACTGAATTGAAACCGTCTTAATTATCAAAAAATATTAATGAAACTAATAGTAAAAATTAATTAATATGGAAACTATAAAATGTAATTTTTATTAATAGAAAACTAGCGAAAAAATTAAATTAAATCTAATTATTAAATTAAGTCTAATTAAAATTAAATCTAGTTATTAAATTAAATCTAATTATTAAATTAAATCTAATTATTAAATTAAATCTAATTTTTAAATTAAATTAAATTAGTTAAAAAATAAATTAATTAAAATATTGATTTAATTAAATGATAAAAATTATAGCAATGAAACTGGGAACCTAGCAACGTCACTAAAGCATTGAAGAATTGCCAGTTTCGGAGTATAAGAATAGATCAGAATAGAACTAGAATGAAAAGAAAGATATATCAAAAATGTTGTTCGCAGCAAGAAATTTGAAAAGCTTAATAGAGTTACTTGGTTCTTCTAGTTTTATAATGGAAGCAAAAATAAAAGAAGAAATATATATTCTTCAACGAGAAAATTCACACAAACAAAGAGCGATCTCAACCGAAATGGTGAAACTTATTTAAAACCAAATTATGGTCATTTTGAGCAAAAGATTTTTATTAAAATAATAAATGAATAAAAATCGTTTGCATGCAGACCAGGAAAAAATGGAATAAATTCATTTAAATTCTTTTTAAAATTCTTACTAAATTAATGCTTTGCATTATTTAAAATTATCACATCAACAACATTTATTATTTAAATAATTACTTGAAATCTATTTTTAAATAATTAATCTCTCATAAAAATAAACTACGAAAGACACTAGCCATTACAACCATCCAGTTTGATTATTTGAGTTGCCATATTGGTAGGGTTACCATAATCGCCAAGAATTAATACGGGACATTTAAGTGCTAAATAAATAAAACATGAAAAAAGTGAGTAGGGAATGATTTATTTTACTCTAATAAAAAATCAATAAAATTTAAGTAATCTATTAAAATGAACACGTAGAATAATACAAATAGATGCTAGGCAATCCATTTTAACCCAATCATAGTTTAAAGTTGGTTTTACTTTCTTAATCAAATTTTCTTCTTTCACATAATTATGAAATTGGACGCAAGTTATTTTAAAATTATAATGACAAATCAAAATCGCTTCATTTGTCTCCATTGACAACCTGTTTATTTCGTCCGATTATTGAGTTGACATTAAGGAAAAATTCTCTCCGCATTCGCCTTGTGGGATGGAATGGCAAATACGTATTCGCATAGCTTTATCAAATACGACTTCTGATCAATATACTTTGTATCTGCAAAGAATTTCAGCCATTTCTCTTCCATACTCAATTCCATAGTTGCTTTTCGGTTTTGGTTGATATTATTTTTCTCTAAATAATCTTTTAGATATACAAACTGGATGAATAGAATCTCAGTGTTGCCAATGTCGATGTTTCTTGCTTATTAATACGCAATAGTACGTTCTATTCCTTCCCGGTGTCTAACGCAGACTTTAGGGAGAAAACGGGACAAATTGTAATACGGGACTGAGTAGTGAAATACGGTGACAGTCGCATATATACGGGACATATGGCAACCCTACATACAGGCTACTATCTCCACCAAAACAGAAAATTTATCCCAACCACCCAGTGCACTTCGGTCGGCTACGAACATCGAAGCTGCAGTAAATATCAAAAAGTACCTACCTATATCAATTCTTGCTTTGTTAAGTTTTTTAAGTAGGGTCAAGTATCCCTTACTGGCTTGGATCAAGTATCTTGAACATAGCTTTTCCTTAATAATCTAAAGATTAAACTACTAAGACTTAAGATATTACACATCGGCGTTTATCAAATTATAACTTGAAGTATGCTCAAATATCAGCAATATTTTAAATTATCATATCTTCAAGAATAAACTTCTAATCCACAGGAATGAGAAAGGGAAAATTTATTTCGAGAACTCGTAAACAATAGCTTTTCGGATTAGAATGGAAATTCCCTCAAATAGATCACATGACCAAAGATCAAATAGGGCATACACAAATCGCCAATTATATCGCAATCTGAGAAACTCATTCAGGGTCAAGTATCCCTAGTTTCCCCTACTAGTAAAATTCCACAACATCTATTTTACATAATTTGAAGTTGCATATTTATAAATGAAAATATTAAAAAATATTGAAAAATACTGCTTCCGGTCATATTGGTATGAAGAACAGTTAATTAAGGGAATTAGAAGAAATATTTTATCAGGACATTCCTTAAAATATATGGCAGATCAAGACTGCACAATAATGTTTAATTATGTTTGTATTTTCTAAATAAACATTGATTTCTTATTTTTTCCAACATCTTAAGGTGGCGATTCGAGAAAAGAACATCTTTTACTAAGAATATTTATAAACGAATGTTGTCTTTAGATAAATTTTTTCAATGTAACAACCCCCCCCCCCCGTAGGGGGGGGGGGGGGGGGTGATCAAGAAACTAATTTTAAGGGTTTTTTTATTATAAACTTTACGCATTCGTGAGTTCAAGCCACGGAATTTAAAACACTTTTCAAACGAAACTTTTTCATAAACGTACGTCTCTTATATAGAAAGTTTAAGAAATTCATGTAATTGAGCAGTATTCTTATGCAGCAAACTAAAGTCTTAGAGTCAAAACGTTTTTTAAAAATAGAAACAAACAATTGACATTCAAACCACGACCCCGGATACTTTAAAATACCTAAAAAGACACCGAATAGTTTTCGTTTTCCTAGAAAGGGAAAATTACTATATGCTATAATTTCAATTGCACTATGTGAAAATTCAGTTTTTCTTACATAAAGATGGAATCCACATGAACAGAATCAAAGAGCAAAAGAATCCAGTTTAAGAAAAAAATAGACATTTTTCAATTTCAAAAAAGACACCAAATAAATAACTTAAATTTACGAACTTTATTATTCAGTGTAAAGCTTTTGTTAAATGAGAACTGATGGGCAAAATGGGCAGACAGTTCGAAAAACCAGCTCAACCAGTTCAGCCAAAAACCAGTTCAATGTAGAAAAGTAATTCCTCCACCGTTAACAGTTTTAACCCTTAAAAGCCCGATTTTTTAGAAATTGATTTTAACATATTTTTTGACTTTTATTTCTTGAATAAAACATGGGGAAAACTTTAAAAAATCCTATTTTGGTTTAAGCATGGTTTATGTCTATAAAATAATTTGTTAACAACTGACAACGCTGGGCGTTTTTTCAGAAAAAAAATCTTTTATAAAATTCTATAATGTGAAACACAAATTAATTCTAATAAATAATATAATGATATAATAACAATATAATAAATAAATAATATAATAATGAATTTTAATAAAATGTAGAAAATTAATTCCTCCACCGTTAACAGTTTTCACCTTTAAAAGCCCGATCATTAAAAAAATATTTTTTGACTTTTATTTCTTGAATAAAACATGGGGAAAAACTTTAAAAAATCCCATTTTGTTTTAAGTATGATTTATCTTTATAAAGCAATTTGCTACCAACTGACAACACAGGCCTTTTTTGAGAAAAAAATATCTTTTATAAAATTCTATAATGTCAAACACAAATGAATTGTAATAAATAATATTGTGGTGCCAGGCAGACGTCATCCCACGTCATTCCCGCCGCGCCTCTAGCGGATCTAAGGAGAACTGGCCAGTTGACGTTCTGACATCCAGACGGGATGTTCGCAAAAGACGCTTGAACCAAAGACGATTGCGACGAAGGGAATGTGTGTGACTCTTCAACGATTATTACTTTGTGTTCTTGTGTTTATCATCTGTACATAGTTAATCATTTCATGTTATTGTTCATCTAACTGTCATTTGAATTCATCATTAAATCTTTTCATTCAAAAAACTTGTCTTCAGTTGGCCATCCCTGACACCCCACAATTCAGAAGTGGGATAGAATGCAATATGATAAATAGAATGCAATATGATAAATAGAATGCAATATGATAAATAGAATGCAATATGATAAATAGAATGCAATATGATTGATGAAACGCAAATATTTTTGACGATTGATGTAGACGAATGAACATTAATAAGGATATGACGCATTATAAATGAACTGAACTGATAATTAAGGAACTGTGACATTGTAAAAAAAAAAAACTTTGTGACAAAAAAAAAAAAAACTGTGAAAGTGGACATTGTTGATTATCTACGAAACCGGATTATAATTTCTTCCGAAAGGGGTAAGTAGCATTTATTTTGTTAAAATGACTACTTTAAATGATATTCAAGAAATTAGCACTGCATTGAAGAATTGTAAGACAGAAAAAATAAAGATTTTGCATAAATTCCTTTTCGATTCTCTTGGCGATAGATCAAATCGAAAGAGAATACGAGAATTTATTGGATTTGATTTTCAAGTCGAAAGTGACGAATTTAAAAAAAAGTTAGAAAGTGTGGATGAGTTATTTTCGCTGAACGAACTCATTACGATATGTAATATTTTAATTATTTCATTTGATGGCTCAAAGCCGGAAGTATCAAAAAGAATTCTTTCTTTCTTGTGTAACCTTGAAGCGTTAGCTGAAACTTCGCGGGCAGATATCGATGAGTCAGACTTGGACGAAGAAACGGCAAATGATTTCGAAAAAGAAAATAAAAAAAGCGATTCTTTCGAAGGTGAAAGTTCAAATAAAAGAGATTCTTCCATGCAGTGTGAAGCGCAGTGTAATATGCAGTGTGATGCAAATAAGATTTATGACATGCAATTTGTTGATAAGTATAGAAGCTCTGTCGTTCAGAATACTGTTATAAATTATTCCGATATCGAAAGTGCCATTTCTAAATTTAATGCAGAATCGCATGAAAATATAGCTAATTGGTTAGATCACTTTGAAAACATTTCCCAATTGTTTAGTCTGTCAGATTTACAAAAGTTTATCTTTGCTAAAAGGTCGCTTGGCGGAACTGCTGCTCTTTTTGTAAGAACGGAACCACAAATTAATTCGTGGCAAAAATTGAAACAAGCGTTGATCGATGAATTTTCTTTTGAGATAAATTCAGCTCACTTGCATGAACTCTTGAGTAAAAGAAAAATGAGGGATTTTGAATCCGCTCCAGAATACTTTTTAAAAATGAAAGAATTATGCAGTTCTGGTAAAATTGAAGATGCCGCTTTAATGCATTATGTGATTAAAGGTATCAATGATAGGCAAGAAAACAAAACAATTTTGTACGGATGTAAGAATTTACTTGAATTTAAAGAAAAACTTAAAGTTTATGAAGTAATAAAGAGTGATTACGCGAAAAGTAAAGCCGTTTTCGATAAAAACCAAAGCAAGATATGATTCCAATCCTAGATTTAATTCTTTTGATAAATTAAAACCGAAACAAGTGCATGATGATAGATTCAACTCTAAAAACGAAAGTGCAAATAAAGTAAAATCAAGTGGTGGGTTTGAAAGAATGAAATATAATAATTTTGAAAGTCGCAAGAGTAAATTTTGTTTTAACTGTGGTGACCCAAATCATATCTCACGATTCTGTGTACATAAGGATAAAGGATTTAAATGTTTTGAATGTGGAACCTTCGGACATAAAGCTTCAGAATGTGATAAAACGAAGTCTAAACCAGAAGTAGCCACCTTGGACGTTAAATTCAAACCAAAGCTTGACAATAAAGTAACAATTGAAGATATAAGCGTTAATTCACTTATCGATACTGGAAGTCAAGCGACGTTGCTTCGTAAATCAGTGTTTGATAAATTAAATATGTGTAAATTGTACCCATTGAATCTCTCTTTAAGTGGATTTGGTAAATGCAAAGTAAACCCATTAGGTTATTTTAAGGGTGACATTAAAATTGATGATTTCAAATGTAATGCAGATATATATGTTGTAGAAAATAATGTTATGTCTTATGATGTGATTGTTGGTATGAATGTATTAATGCAAGGTGAGACGGTAATTAATGAAAATAGAATTGTGATTAAAGAAAAATTTCAGCGTATAGAGGAAGTTGAGTCATTATCCGTCCTACCTATTGATGTAACCCCTAACGAAGTTGAACTAAATATTGGACCTGACGTTCCAAATATTTTTAAAGATAAGGTACAACAATCAATTTTAAATTACGTACCGCACAAAACTAAAACAACAAATGTTGAATTGAACATTTTGGTAAAAAGTAATGAACCTGTTTCCCATCAACCTCGTAGATTACCATTTTCAGAGAAAAAAATTGTCCAAACTCAAGTAGCTGAATGGTTAGAACAAGGGATTGTAGAACCATGTTCTTCAGAATACAGTAGCCCAGTGGTAATCGTCCGAAAGAAAGATGGAACCCCTCGAGTTTGCATCGATTATAGGAAATTAAATAAAGTCGTTGTAAAGGATAGATTTCCCCTCCCATTAATCGAGGATATTTTAGACAGATTGCAAGGATCACGCGTCTTCAGTACTATCGATCTTAAGAATGCATTCTTCCATGTTGATGTAAACAAAGATAGTAGAAAATATACCTCTTTCGTCACCCATGAAGGCCAATATCAATTTCTTAAAGTCCCTTTTGGATTATGCAATTCTCCAGCCGTGTTTCAAAGATACATTAACACCATTTTTCGGCCTTTAATTAATGATGGTATTGTTCTCCCATACTTGGATGACATCATCATTTTATCTTCCTCATTTGAAGAAGGAATTGAACGAGTCGAACGTGTTCTAAGCATTGCTAGTGAATATGGACTAGAGATAAACTTTAACAAATCTCATTTTTTGAAGAAGCGCATTGAATTCTTGGGCCATGTCGTTGAAGATGGTAAAATCTTCCCATCTACTCTAAAAACTAAAGCTGTCCTTAATTTTCCGGAACCAGCTAATCTAAAACAAATTCATAGTTTCTTAGGACTCACCGGATATTTCCGAAAGTTTATCCCAAAATACTCCACTATTGCCAGACCATTAAGCGATCTCTTGAAGAAAGACCGAAAGTTTAAATTTGGTGAAGAGGAAAGAATCTCATTTAATCAATTAAAATTAATGTTAGCTGAAAAACCTGTATTAAGAATTTATAACCCTAATTACGAAACTGAATTGCACACTGACGCTAGCTTAGAGGGATACGGAGCTATTTTAATGCAAAAATCCCCTGATGATAAAAACTTCCATCCTACCTATTACATGAGTAAGAAAACAACAGACGCCGAGAAGAAATATTCTAGTTATGAACTTGAGGCTCTTGCTGTGATAGAGGCAGTAAAGAAGTTTCGTGTTTACCTATTAGGAATTCCTTTCAAAATTGTAACAGACTGTTCCGCGCTCGAAAAAACTATGCAAAAAAAAGACTTGGTTACTCGCGTTGCACGTTGGGCTTTATTGCTGGAAGAATTCGATTACGTCATTGAGCATCGTTCTGGTACACGGATGACTCATGTTGATGCCCTAAGTAGATCTCCCATAGACATATTTTGTATCTCATTTGATAACATCTTACCGAGATTAAAATCAGCTCAAGATAGTGACAATGAAGTAAAAGCAATAAAAGAATTATTAAGAATTTCTGCTTACGAAAACTATTGTGATCGAAACGGAATCTTGTATAAATTTGTTGAGGGTAAAGAATTAGTAGTTGTGCCTGACAGTATGCAAACCGAAATTATAAGAAATGCACATGAAAGAGGACATACTGGAGTTAAATACACCGAGAAACACCTTCAAGATTATTATTACATCCCCAAACTTAGACAAAAAGTAGAGAAGATCATATCCAACTGCGTCCATTGTATCCTGATAAATCAGAAAAGAGGAAAGAAGGAGGGTCTTCTGCACCCATTACAAAAAGAAGACACGCCGTTGCACACGTATCATATCGATCATCTTGGACCTTTGGAGAGTACGAATAAAAATTATAAATATGTTTTGGCAATCATCGACGCATTTACTAAATTTGTATGGATTTATCCTACAAAAAGCACAACATCAGCTGAAGTGATAGCAAAGTTGGAAATTCAAAAAGCTGTGTTTGGAGGCCCTTTCCAAATAATCTCTGATAGAGGTACAGCTTTTACCTCTGGTGATTTTGCCGATTATTGTGCCAAAGAAGAAATAAAACATCATGCAATTACGACTGGCCTGCCAAGAGCCAATGGACAGATTGAACGTATCAACCAGACCATCATATCAGTTCTTTCAAAATTATCCCTGGAAAATCCAAACAAGTGGTATAAGTTCACAAATGAACTACAGCAAACGATAAATTCCACCTATCAACGAAGTATCGACACCACACCTTTCGAACTGCTTTTTGGTACTAAGATGAATACTGGAGGCTTAGATAAGCTCAAAGAAATGGTCGAAGCTGAATTCCAAGCCAATTTTGAAGCTCAAAGAGAAGAACTAAGAAAGCATGCGAAGCAGCAAATCTTCAAGATTCAAGAAGAAAACCGGAAA
>BGPR01030435.1:0-18662 GCA_013235015.1 Araneus ventricosus
CTGGATATTTTTTCATGTGCAGTGATGGAGTATAATTTTAATGAGAAACAAGTAATGGGATTTTATTTGTAGTTTTCTTTATCTTCAAAACAATGTAATTAACTTTTTATGAAATGAATGCACTGCAATGTAACAAAAAATATAGCTTAGAAAAATTGCGTCATCAGTCCATTCAAGAAAGCCGGTTGCTTAGATTGGACCAATGGGTTCCGAGATTGAACCATTTTTTTTATTTGACTCGTTCCAGTTCCAATTCATGAGGTGTGACATTTTAAGCACTGAATCACTTCCTCCACATTCTATAGAATGCCTAGGCATTTTGAGGCAAAGTATAAAACGGTAAATAATTCACACATTACCCAGGCATTCCATAGAATGGTAAACAAGAAAAGTATGAAATGCGATCAGTGGCAAATACAGGATTTTTGATTTTTTTTTTTTGGGGGGGGGAGGTTGAGATCATAAGAATTTTGTATCCTCATGGCTTATGTATATGGCTCTTTAACTATACAGATTTTACATTTTACTCACCTGACAATAAGAATCACAAAGAACGCTACAATACTTTCTATAATTTAATTAAAAACACACTGAAATAACTAGCCAAAAGATGTTTCGACTGCGTCAACATACAAGCGGTATGACTACAAAAATAGTACATTTTTCGAGCCTGTTAAGCCAGAAACAAAGGCCACGGTGTTTATTAATAAAAGAAGGGAGATCAGAACAAAGTCATAGCACCGCGCTTAGGCGGGATTTTAAATATTATTTTGTTTCTGCCACCGCATCGTGGGGAAATCAAAACTACCTTCCAATCATGATTAGTTGGATAATTCTCAAGAAAATGATGAATACATTTTTAGAGTAAAACAAATAGACGACGAACCTTCAACATTGGTAAGTACCGATTAGTTTCACGACGTCATTTAGAAGCAAGTCAGGTCACGTGACGCTGAGAGCCAATGAGAAGCGCCCTCATTCTGTACTATGTAGGATTCGAAAACATGCGTGCGAATTGCGTCCTTCACAAAGTACCTTGCGAATGCATTCCAATATATAAGCGTAACCGTAAGCCAAGTTATCCCCAACCTGCCGAACCATCCGGGGTCAATTGAAGAATGGCCGCCACGTTAGTTCGGACGCTGCGGTCGAGTCCGAATAGCCGACACCGGCCACGACCCAACCTCTCCCGAAGGAGGTACGGACCGTCTTTGGAGTGAACTCACTCGAGCGAGTACCCACTGCCAGGGAAGCGAGAACCCGCTTACCTATCCGTCGGCTCCTCATCCACATACTCGTGCTGCATTGCGAGATACAGCAAGGTGCTTTGAAACGTCGAAGCATACAGGGGAGAACGTGTTTTTCTCTTCTGTAAAAGTGCACCAACAAGAGTTTTTAATACAGCATCTAAAAAAGTTTACCTATGACGATACTTCTATTTCGTTTCCATAGAAAGGAATGAGTACACGAGCAATCGTATCCGAGAGAAATGATCAAATAGATCTGCTGATCTGAAGCTGCTAATAATAAAGATCTAAATTCGCAATATTCCGCCGTGTATTTGTCGTGTACGAGCAAATAAGATGAACCATTTTTTCCCCACGCCCACTCTTTGCAGCTGCTAACACAAGATATTTTACGCTACGATATTCCGAATGCCGCACAATATCGTAAAGATATCGTGCGAATATTGTAGAGCATCTCGTGCTAATAGGGGGGGAATTTTTCCCTACGCCATTTTCTTCAGAAAAAATGCTCCCTCATAACTGCAAGATTCGAAAATAAACGAAAGAAATAAATATTAATGAACGATAAATTAAATGCCAGCTTTAATGAAACCTTTCAACTTCTTTCTCACGAATATGAAGGTACCTGAAAGAAGGTTCAATAAGAGTTTTTCGCTAGTGCAACGCAAGGTGACCGGAAAGATCTTCATCATTCTAAAAATTAATAGCAAAAATACGAAAAGGTGAAAGGAAATGCAGTTTGCGGTTAAAGAGCGAAGAACTATTAACAGGTTTTTTTTCTTGTGTCAATAGTCTGAGGTAGATGGCGCTAATCACTCGGCTGCTGTAATAAGAAACGGAAATGACGACCTCTAAGGAGAAAGCGCAGTGTGTATTGCGGTTTTCAAGTATCAGTAGTCTGAGGTAGATGACGTTAGTTACTTGGCTGCTGTGATAAGAAACGGAAATGGCTACCTCTAAGGAGAAAGCACAGTGTGTATTGCGGTTTTCAAGTATCAGTAGTCTGAGGTCGATGGCGTTAGTTACTTGGCTGTTGTAATAAGAAACGAAACTGGCGACATCTAAAGAGAAAGCGCAGTGTGTGTTGCGGTTAGCGGAAACAAAATCGCCGAAAGCCGTGCGAAGAGTGTTTCGCCTGTTGTAACATAGAATTCCACCAAGTAAGTCTTCAATTTATGCATTTATGCAAAGAAGACACTGTAAATTTACCTTTTAAATACATGATGTGTTTTGTTTTGCTTTTTCACACTCGACTATATTTGATTTTTAAGATTTTCATGCGTTTTAATTCTCCTTGTTCTTAAGTATTCAACCGTTGGGGTTTTTAGATGGGTCTGCGTTCATTTTTGTACTCTACAATTGATTTTCATCTCTCCTGTGCATCTTCTTCTTCAAACTTTTAAACTCCTAATGCGTTTTTAAGGATTTGCTGTTTGTGTATATTTAACTTCTTAATCCCTGCTTTTTTGGAAAAGGTCTTTTTTATTTAATTTCTTAAAATTAAAAAAAATTCAATGTGTTTTTATGATATTAAAATGACAGTATACGACTTTTAGAATCCTAGTGTGTCTTTTAATGTTTTTTGTGATTGTGTGTTTTCTTTTAAAATTATTTATGCGTTTGCAAAATTTTAATGGTTTTGTGTTTTGAACCTTAATATTCTCTGTATACAACTTTTTTGATGCGTTTGTTGTTCATTGTTATGCTCTGTAATGTGCTTTTCTTTAAATAAATAAATATTAAAACACTTGGCGGGAAATCGAGTGCAGAATGGACATTCATAGTGCTGCTAAAGGAGCTCAGGTAGAGTTACACTCAATGTACTTTAAAAAAAAAAAAACCTTTTATATTTCTTCATTCTTTTGCCGCAAACTGCATTTCATTTCACCTCTTCGCATTTTAGCTATTAATTTTTAGAATAATAAATATCTTTCTTGGACACCCTGTAATTTTCTAAGCGACCCTATATGGAATAGGGAGTACTGATCATTCTCAGATGGGGACACCCTCCGCGCTTTTGCGCATGTATCGGGAGGGGTTGGGAGCCAGGGGAGATGCTTACATTCTACTTAGCAGTAGCATACAGAAACATTTTATTTTCATTCATTGATTTAGTGTCGAGACTAACTGAAAATCAAGTCTCATCAGACGAATTTCAAAGACGACCTGGCAAAGAACTCCGAAAATGCGCTCATCTTACTCATTGCCTGTCACCCCTTTCTGGAGTAGAATCGTCCAAAAGTGGTAGTGTCGGGTTTTTGAAACGATCAGTACGGTTCAAGGAGCTCTGGCGTAATAAATGCTAACAAAGTGGTTCTAAAGCGCTCTTTTTCTCTTTTGGTGTAATATATGCTGGCAAAGTGGTTCTAAAGCGCTCTTTTCCTCTTCTGTTGTAATAAATACTAACACAGGTGGTTTCAAAGTGTCCTTTTCCTCTTCTGTTGTAATAAATGCTAACACAGACGGTTTAAAAGCGTCCTTTTTCTCTTCTGGCGTAATAAATGCTAACAAAGTGGTTCTAAAGCGCTCTTTTTTTCTTTTGGTGTAATAAATACTAACACAAGTGGTTTTAAAGCGTCCTTTTTCTCTTCTGGTGTAATAAATGCTAACACAGGCGGTTTTAACCCCTTTCGCGTTCATTAGTTTCGCAGTGAAACTACACATTGAGCATTTTTCACTGCGCATGGGCGAAATGTAGCATAATTTTTCTTTCATAACTGAAGAGTCAGATATGTAGGCCAACTTATAAAAAAAATTCAGTTCAATACCGTTAGTATTCGCAAAGATATCGGCATTACGAGAGCTAAATTGCTTTTGATCTCTAAGAAGAACAAAATGATGAGGGTTCTTGCACGAATTGTTATTTTTTCTGAAGGTTGAATATCCTGAATACTCACTTATACTTATTATACTTATAAATTAAATACATAATTTAACTTGCATTTCGATGAGAACTTATTCGGAGAAAAAAATAGCCCGTTACAGTTCATTGGTTTCATTGTGAAACCACCAATTTCTTGAAAATAAAAAAAACATATTTCTTTTTTTACATATTTATGATCAGCTACATGTCTAATACTCATTTTTGAAATAAATTTAGTAATTCTTAAAACGAAACAGGTAGTGGACTTGAAAGTGTTAAAGCGTCTGTTTTATCTTATCTGTATTGTTGGTTTCAATTTGTTTTTCTTTTCTTTGCAGAGGTCACATTCACTTCACCATGGGGACGACAAGCAAAGGACCTGGAGGGTGAGTACTCCACAAATGTTTTATAAACACCTGTCAGCTGTTTTTTGAGTGACCTTGACCTACTTTAGACATAAGCTGAAGTATTTTTATTTATATTGATTCACATTATGGCTTCTTTTTTCGTTTTCATTATATATTTTGACGTAGACTTACGTCTCTCCATAATGGTCTAACGGTGTGTCAGGAAAGAAAAAATTGATGACGCTTTTCGTGCGAAAGTTAAACGCTTATAGCGCCGCAACCAAATAACATAGATCGTTGGTTTTAGTTTTATTCAACAGAGAAACGCATACATTGAAGATCGCAAAAAGAATTTTAGAATTTGGAAATATGGTTCAGTCACAGTCGAGTTGCAAAGTGGGTGAAAATCACGAAGAATCTCACATAGATAGTCACATAGTCACACTAGACTAATAGTCACATAGAGCTACTTTAGTCACATAAAGTCGCAGTTGAGTAAGGTAAGTAGGTCTGCGCCCCTCAATCCCAGTGGCCCTTTCGCAGAGAAAGTCTTACATCGATATTCTTTTTCCATTTTTGTTGTTCCTCGAACTGTCAGTGTGAAAAAATAACGAACTAAGTTTGAAAACGAGCTATTAAAATAATTTCGGGAGGAGAGGGCTGAGGTTCTGATGGAGGAGCCGCCATCGTGTGTTACAAATTTTAAAGTTGGTTGGCATAGCTAAATTGATTCTATCAGTATTAGGGACGAACTAGTTGGTCGCCTATGGCGGCTAGTATTAACCCTTTGCATTCGTATGTCGAGTCAGACTCCAGATTCTGAAGGATGCATCGTTTACACATTCTTGTTGGATAGCGCTTATTATGAAAACCATATAATGGGAAAAACACACAGGTTAATTTTTGGTCATGGAAACAAATGAATAACAATATTTTTCAGCTTATTAAAATTCCAAACCGATCCTTACACTCGCACGTGAATAATTATGCATCTTATTATCTTTCGCAGTCAAAAGGGTTAACCCTCTGACTACTTATCCCGCGATTTCCGCGAGTAGGTACCAAGACTATTTTCAGCTGCATCCTCCCATTTTTGGAATCTAATGTGTTTGCTTAGTACTATTATAGTTTTCAGTCATATTATACTAATAAAGCTCTTTCGCAGTCAAAAGGGTTAACCCTCTGGCTTACTTATCCCGCGATTTCCGCGAGTAGGTACCAAGACTATTTTCAGCTGCATCCTCCCATTTTTGGAATCTAATGTGCTTGCTTAGTACTATTATAGTTTTCAGTCATATTATACAAATGAAGCTTTGAACATAAATAACAATTCGCTTGATTCAACGGTATCTGCATATGTTTGCAGACTTCGCATCTAAATGGTGATTTTAAAGAAGTCAGTAGTTAGAGGGTTAAAATAAGAAACAATTGCATTTTGGCAAACACACATTTAAGAATTCGAAGCTGACTTGTCATGTTAACCCTCTCACATCGAGCGAGGCTGTCTGGGGCGGTCTGGAAATTTTTCCTTAACAGCGATGAAGGCCGATCTGAGTCGGTTGGTTTCTTTTGAAGGCAGGTGATGTTCTGAGATGGCCTAGGAGATAAGCGCGGTAGGGGGTACAATTATCCTCGCCTACCACAGTCCATTTCCGTGCTCCATAAGAGAAGGTTACAGCAGGGGTGGGGTGAATGACCACCCAGGTTGGGAGAGGTAAATTCATGTCGCTTCCTCCCCAAAAGGCCCCGGTTTGAAAGGGGCTAGCAAAAAAGTCGTCTCGGGATTGAAGAGTTAAAATTAACCTCTTCTTATATTTTTTTCAGAATTCCTTCCAGTAAGCATGGAACGGCTTTCAGCTTGCATCGGAACAAAGGTCACGTCTCACCGAGCTCCAATGAACGCAAGTCATCTGATTTCCCCGCTTTCCCGAAATCAGCAGCCGACGCAGCTTCGGGTCGCTCCGGCGGCCACTCGGGAGTTCCATATCCCTCGAATGTGAGACCAGGAGTCGTGTATGCCGATGACAAACCAGCAGATTCCACACGTTCCAATGAAAAGCCTTCGGATTCCTCTTTCTTCGATGCAACCAGGTCTTCAGAGAACGAGGATTCGGGATTCGAACTCATCAAACCGGATTCCAAGGACAAGCCATCCTTAGATTCAGAGTCATTCTTCGATGAAGACAAATCTTCAGAACATGATCATTCAAGATTCGAATCCATGAATCCGGATTCCAAGGACAAGTCATCATCTGATTCAGATTCATTCTTCGATGAAGACAGATCTTCAGAACATGATCATTCAAGATTCGAATCCATGAATCCGGATTCCAAGGACAAGTCATCTTCTGATTCAGATTCATTCTTCGATGAAGACAAATCTTCAGAACATGATCATTCAAGATCCGAATCCATGAATCCGGATTCCAAGGACAAGTCATATTCTGATTCAGATTCATTCTTCGATGAAGACAAATCTTCAGAACATGATCATTCAAGATCCGAATCCATGAATCCGGATTCCAAGGACAAGTCATCTTTTGATTCAGAGTCATTCTTCGATGAAGACAAATCTTCAGAAGATGATCATTCAAGATTTGAACGCGTCAAGCCATCTTTCCATTCAGATAAGTCTGCCGAGTCGGACGACTCGGGATTCGATTTTGAGAAATCTTCCCATTCTGATGACAAATCTACCGGCTCATCTTCGAGATTTCACAATGAGAAAAGGGATGCTGAGAATCAGAAGCGAGAGTTTTCAGGTCGTTCCGGTGTCAAGTCACCATTTTCTGGAACCTCCAAGTAAGTACTAACCTCTGGATTCTCTGCATCTCAATCGATAACCTGGAGTCACAATGGCTTGGTTTCAGTTTCATTTTTTTCAACATTTAATCATTAGTTAATCGTTAATTAATTTTTATTCAGTTTCCGTGACGCCACCTAGTAGTCAGTTTGAGAAACAATAGAACTCAAGATTAAAAAATGGAAAATAAATAAAATGAAAGAATTCTGCTATTTAGTACAACAGTAGAAGTAAGTTTTAATTTTTTCAAATTAAATTTATTTAAATTTATCTGTCTAATCTTTTTAAACCCTTTGCACTCTTATGTCGAATCAAACTCGGCATTTTGAATGATGTATCGTTTACACATTCTTGTTGGATTATAAAAATCAGTTAATAGCAAAAACACACAGATTAATTTTCAGGGGAATTGAAACAAATTCGTAACAATATTTTTCAACTTCCTTGAGTGCTAAATCAATTCTTACACTCGCGAGTGAATAATTATGTATCTTATTGTCTGTCGGAGTGCAAAGTGTTAATTTCAGTTATTTAATTACATACAAAGAATGGGAAAGAAGTGGAACATTTTATTTCATTAGGGAATAACATGTAAAATGATGTGATTGTTTGAGTGAAACAGGGGGCTTGGTCACTTTCCACAAGAATGTTATCACAAAAAGAAGGCTTACGATACTTTAAAAACCCGGGACTTAAAGATTCATAATTCCTTGCTTGCTTTACACATTTAATCACTGCGCTTCCAAAGAAGAATTGTCTAATTTTTATTATCGAGGTCGCCTAGATTGGACTGGTAACGAAAGCACAATTCTGTTAAATATTTATGTGGAAGAATAGGCAGCCTATGTTCCAAAGATGTAAATGTGGGTTAAGAAGTCACTTTTTAGAGAAAATGCTTCTTGGTTACAGTTAGAGGACAAATGCTTACATTTAGATAACATAAATCAAATATTTTAACAGAAGACTAATAGTCCTGCTTTCAACCCTAACCCAGATAGCTAAGAAAGCTTGTCTAAAAGGTTTGTCGTCGGCAAGGGTAAAGGGTTGTCACAAAGGTTTCCATGACAAGGGTTGAACCTTTCGACAAGGTAGCGGAAAGGTTCGCTAGTCAACAAGAAACAAGGTTTTCTGTAAGGCTTTTAGTAAGATTTCCCCAAAGCTTTTATTGCAAGCTTGTTTCAGGCGTTTCATAAGGTTGTTAAGAGCCCTCCTTCGGCGGACATAATAGAACCCCTTTCCCCCCCCTCCGAAGCCGTACTCCTATAGAAGGGTCCAACCCCCTTCTTCTGACGTCATCTTAGTCCAACTTAGAGTTATCTGGATTGTCAATTAATTAGATCAATTGGGAATCTTAATTAATCAAAGCTTAATTATTAATTTCAATTAAACTGATTAAATTAATTTTTAATTGAACTTACTTGTACGATTCCGTTGCAAATTGTGACAAAACTTCAAATTCCTCCGAGCCGGTGATCGAACCCGCGTTCATAGAGTTGGAAGGCAAGCGCACTAACCACTATATCGGACGGGGCTACATACGAGGGGATAGGTGGTTCATAAAAAGCTTTCCTACGTAAACCTTGCGGTAGTGGTTTCCGAAACGGTTTGCGCGGAAATGCTTTCGCGGGACAGCCTATGGAAAGTGAAATGGCGACCTTTCCGCACCCTTCTTTGCTACCTGGGAGTGGGTATGTTCGTCCCAGAGATTATACTTCATTCTCTTTTGGTAAATAAATCCCACTATTACACGGATTTTATGGTACATGAGCTTGAAATCCTAACTGTCCGGAAGAAAACCGGACTTATGGTAACCCTATGTCACTACCCTAAGTTCCTGCATTGCGGTTTTTACACAGTGTTGCGTTAGTTTATGTGGTAACTAACAAGCGAGTAGGTATGCTTTGTTTTCCGAAAAATATCGCGTCATTTTCAATAAAATGCTGATCGCTTTATACAACTAAATTGCGAAAGTTATTTTCTTCTTCGCAAAATTAATCAATGATGAGTACTGGGACACACATGCCCCAGTGATCACGCGACGAAATGTCCCCGTCTTACGCCTGAAAAGAAAGCACCCTTATTTTGGCATTCTATTGCACCCTGCTCCTAGTTAATGCTCCCGAAATTGTTTGGTGTTGCAAAAAACAACGAAAGAAAACCTCGTCGCGAAAGGGTTAAAGAAATATAAGAAAGAAACAAACAAGAACGATCGTGCGAATTCCATCAGAAGCATTCCTTAACGAAAGTTCAGAATGCGGTTGGAAGAATCAGATCTTCGGAAAGTGAGAGTGCGGTCACGATTGCAATCTCAACAAAAAAGAAAAGTTTTCAGAAATACACTAATGTGGGACAACCGCGGACAAGTGGGAAGAATAGTGCCGCATTTATCACCGACTTTTTTTTGACGTGAAAACATCTTTCCGCTCGTTACAGTGACAGTCGGTCGGACTTTCGTGTGTGACAAAATACCGTCAGATTTGAATCGCTAATAACTACGAGACTAACAATGCGAAAAGAAGGGTTCACCCCACAACGGATAGCTCACATCTGTAAGAGTTGGTCGCATAGTATTTGTTTTGCCTGTGACGTCGTCGTACCAGTGTAGGCGCATGCGCGTGATTGCTAAGAATGAGCTTTATGTAAGGTTATAAATAAGTGTAGCGTGGAAACGCATTTAGCTAGAAGGTTGATTATGGTGTCATTTTAAAGAGCTTGAGGAGTATTACTAGGACCCAAAGTGGGACCATAAAAATATCTATCAGAATATAAGTAAAAATCGGTATTAAATTGAAAATTTCAAACTCCGCATGTTTTTTGATTATAACGTGCAGAGTTTTCTTTCGAATTGTACGAAACTTACAGAATACTTGACAATACGTAAAAAAAACATTGCATTAAAATCGGAATTCAAAAGTTTGAATATTACGGGAAATATGAGCATTTGTAGTAAATAATGTTTTACTGCGCATACGCGAAATGTAGTTCTATATACTGTCAACAAATTCTAAATAAAACCTAAGAAAGCGCAGTCCGGGTCCACGCCGTAGATTTTTTGTGAAAACGTCGGGTTAAAGTCATAAAATGAGTGCTTCGTATCAATATGTAAGTTACTTATCAATATCTCTAATACAATATTTTCACAGAGTAGTATAATGGTTACAGAACAGATAAATCATAAGCTACCAGAGACCCTTGCTACGTGCGATAAACTTGTGATTTATCTGTTCTGTAACCATTATACTACTCTGCGTAAATATTGTATTAGAGATATTGATAAGTAACTTACATATTGATACGAAGCACTCGTTTTATGACTTTAACCCGACGTTTGCACGAATCATCCAAGGCGCGGACCCGAACTGCGCCTTTCTTAAGTTTTTTCAGTTTCTTTTTGAAGTGACTGAAAAAATGTTCGAATCACTTAACAAAGAACAACAGTTTTTAGAATTATCCAATTTTGCATATTTCCATAAAGCTTAAAAAACATTTGAGGAGTTTATTATCGAAAGTGGACATATCCGTTTTAAAATTTAATATTTTAGAAGTTGATGATAATTAATTTTTTCAACAAATTGGGAACAGTTTTACAAAGGCGTACTCTGTTTTTGCTATAATTTGCAATGAGTTTGCACGGCAAGCTTGCTGCAAGTTCGTTTCATGGTGACTTCGAAGCTTTCGTTAACTTGCTGCAAGCTTTCACTCTTGTCATGACAAATTTGTGGCAAGCTTGCTGCAAACTAAAATTGCTATCTGGGTTTGAAGGGTGGGAATGTGCACCTCGGAGACCTCTTTTGAAATTTTAAATAATTAAAAAATAAGCAAAATTTTGGCTTTTTCTTTAATAACTTCCGAAAATATTGCAGCACAAACATTATTTTTACACCTTCTGAAAGTGCAAAAATTTACCTTTCCAACGATATCATTTAAATGTTCTTTCTTTTTTTCCTCGAATTTTAGTAAATTTTTAAAAATATTTTTGGTATAATTTACAACAATACTTTTCATTGTTGCAAAGCAACTCAAACCGTTTTCATTGTTTAAACAAATATTTAATTGCGTGTTTCTCTTTCATTGTTGTAATCTGAGCTAGGATCCTAATATATTTTGCTTTCATATTTTATTGCATCAAGATTTTTGTGAAATCTGTAGACCTAGCTCTCCGAGATATTGCTTTGCTTGCATTCAGAAATATACTCAGTAAGCTGAATGGTTATGGTTGCTATGTTTTCATTCTTTTCTCAGCATGTTTTAATCCAGCCAACATGCCGCTGGTCTTAAAATGTGCCGCGTCATTTTAATGTTCAAATCGAATGCATATTTTGCAAGAGGAATAAGAAAGTGAAGATAGTGCCGATAACGTGGAATGAGAGGTTGCATGACATGGTCAGTTATTTGACTCCATTAGGAACATTTTCATAGAGCCTGAACAGAACAGGTCCAAGGTCACTAATAGAACATGGCTTAAATATTTAAGAAGATCTGAAGTTTAAAATTACGTTGTTAAGAGAACCATGAGTATAAAATGAGACAAGATTGAATTGAAATCATATTCCCGGCGAACAAGCTGGTCGCCGAAGGCGGCTATTATATTATAATATTTATTTAAAAATAATTTATTTGAATTGTATCCAAATTTGGTTACTGTTCTATGTATTGACATTATCGATTACCTTCGCATCTGCAGAAAGATTTTTGCAGGATTGGAAATAATAATAAAAAATTTGCTGAAGATGTATCTTTATTCAAGAACAATTTACAGTCTCAGACATTTTATCGATCGGATCCGAACAAAAAATCAAAACAGGAAAAACTAAATTATGTGGATGTTAACTTTCTAAAAATAATTTTAATTATTTATGATTTTCATGTATTCCGTAAGTCCTTAATATGCTAAGCCAAATAATGCAAGGTTAGAAGTTTGAGGTTGTTTCTGTGGGGCAAGAGCCATAAATTTGACCCTGCTGCGCTGAGCAATGTTATAAGTAGCAAAATGCATTAAATTATTTTCTCGTGCGAAATTTGTTTCAAGTCCCCGCGAGTCAACTTTGCACCAGGCCCCGCTTTTGTCCTGTCTGGCCCTTTCCTCTGTAAAATCGCACAAAAGTGGTCTCGGGTTTTTGAAACGAACAGTAGGTGGTGTGGCTTGTTAAGCGACGGCTTGTTGTTGTTGTTGTTACTAATCCCTCTCTGTCTAGCGGCAGCTAGACACCATCCATGAGCCCACTCACCCTCAAGAAATCGAGAGCAAGCAGAGGATCCGTCTCGAAAGTCTCCCTAGATAGACGAAGACAAGAGAGGATGTGCTCTGGGGACGCACTCGCTACTCCACACTTTGCGCAGACCGGAAAAGCTTTGTTACCGTGGCTAAAGGAGCAACTCCTCAGGTGACCGCTAACAAATCTGGACAGCGCCGTCTGGTCGGAGCCACCAGGACTGCTCCTCTTATACCAATCATGGGATGGAGGGACCCTCCACGTCTTTAAATCTTTGTTTTTTCTGATGGAATAAATCTCGTCAAATGTTAAGGAGGGGGCTGAACACAAAGGTCCAGCCGCGCCCTGCTTCGCCAAATCGTCAGCAACCTCGTTACCATAAATATCCACGTGGGAGGGTATCCATTGGAGGTGCACCTCATGATCCACGCCTATATGTCTAAGTAATTTCAGTATAGTTATGCCAGTACGATCGCCCACGTTGTTCCAGTCTTTCAAGTGTTGTATTGAATTTCGACTGTCTGATAATATCCATACCGCCCCGTAGTTGTTTTCATTCAAAATGGCATCGAGTCCGGCCTCAATAGCCAACAGTTCACTTCTAAACACCGAGCAATTATCCGGGTTTCTCAATTTAATTTTTCTGACTTCTCTGGGAGTCTTAATATATATCCCACATTCTTCATTTTTTCTCCCATCTAAGCGACGGCTTTACATCACGAATTGCTTTCACTTTCTTTCTTTCTTTCTTTTCTTTTTCTTTTTTTTTTGAAAGTGACCATCCGTCAAGTCGACCCGAAATGACACAGACGACAACACAATACGTTTCGAGCATTTCAAAGACTTTTCTGAAGATAACAATTGGAGGAGGTTGCGAACGAGGTCGCGAGGTTTCTTTTTTGGAAAGTTGAAGGCGGCTGACCATATTTGAGCAATTTACCATTCGAAGCGGGTCAGGGAGGCCTTATAATTCATCGCATCGCTTAACCGGACGGGTGACACCTGTTGCATTTCTGCTGAGAAGGTTGTGTCACCGGTGACAGATGAGGGAGGTAAAAAAAACCCGCCGATTTTCTATTCGGCTTAGAAGCAGATTCAGCTAAACTGTTTCAAGATTTGTGCGATTTGGAATTGAGTTTCGCGAGACATCCCGGGATTGTACAGATTTGACTCTTTGTCCTGGATTGAGGAATTGTTCCGGAATACTCCCGAATCGATCAGTGTTATGGCGTCAATATTTTCTCTTTAATTTCAAGAACTGAAAAAATAATCATTAACTACCCTCGAGCGAAGCTTATTTTCGTTTTTCACGTTTTGGATCGCATTGTCTACTTTTTTATATTATCTATGTTTTTTAAAAAGTTCGTGTTCTTTCAATGGCAACGCTGTCGAGAGTCGGAAATGCTATTCCGTAATTGAATTTAAGTTTCATGTTTCGCCGTTTTGTTTCCTCACATGATGAAAACGGCTTTTCACAGTTGACAATCTGAAGATTTCTTATTCTTTATATCGCTAATGGGCGGTTTATTTTAGAGCATTGAGTTTAAAACACATCCTTTGAGCGGGTGTGCAAGCGATATTTTAACACGTTCACGCCGGCTCGCACTAAATGTCCCATCAGGCGGCGCGTACCACCGGTGGCTCGCATTAAATGTCCCATCAGGCGGCGCGTGCTTTCGGTGGCTCGCACAGAAATGTCCCATCAGGCGGCGAATGCCTCCGGTGGCTCGCACTTGAATGTTTCATCAGGCAGTGAATATTTATTTCTCTGTTTAATAACTAGAAAAAATTTCCCTGTAGTTGATAATTAAAATAATGGAAATTTAACGTATATTAATTGAAAAAGTAGGATTTATTTTATTTCAAATCAATATTACAAACATAAATGCAATGCAGCGATGATTATCACTGAGGGAAAATTTCATTTTTCACTTCAGCTCGGCGCCGCCCTATAAAGCAGAGCTCTCTTAGAGCAGCCGCCTATGGGAGAGAAACGTGAATTGCAGGGCCGACCTGAGCGTGTTAAGAGAGAATATCTAACGCGAATTGTTCCGCTTTTAACTTATAAGCGGTTCTTAATATATGCATAAACCTTATTATGCGCAGTAGTTATATATTTAGAACAAAACAGAACGAAATTTCACTAGGATGTAGTACAAGGGATGCGCTCTGGGAAAACAAAACAAAAAAGTGAAAGATAAAAAAAAATGGAAAGAAATATTTAGAAATATTTTTATTATCCAAGGCTTTATTATAATATATATTATATATATATATACGTATATAGGCTTTATTAAGGCCAGATTTATTATTATTGTTACAAAGCTGTAAAGTTGCTTCCCTGACATGTCAATTTTGGTAAAAAAAATTTGGCGACCGTTCTGGCGACTATGGAGACAAAGGGAATCTTCTAGAAAAATCCTGAACTGTGGACCTACTTCTACTGGGGACCAGAAATGTCACGAACCTTCTAGAGATTACGTCACTTCCTGTTAAAAAAGCATAAAAGCAAGCTCTCAAACCAAGAGAAGTCAGATGAAGTTTGGACAGCAATCAATCCGGTGAATTAAGAGAGCGCTATTGAAAGTGCTGCGACTGAGATTCATTGGCGACCACTGCTGTTGATTTATGCAAGTGCTGTTCCGTTTTGCTACGCTAGTGTGTTGCTGAAACTTCGGGGAATAAAGATAGGTTTATTTTTTTATTATCTTTCTTGTTAATCTGCTTTCACCTACACCCCCAGACGATTTTTGTAACATTATTATTATTATTATTACTCAAACAAAATTGAAATAGTTCACAAGATAGGAGGGAGGCGGGAGGAGCAAAATCTCAGGGGTCCACAAACCCGGCATAAGAAAATGTTCCGTATTTTTCTTATTTCGAAGATTATTTTCATCCGTGGCAAACGGGACCCGGTATGAATTGAACCGTATTTGTGCATTTAATTTTTTCTGAATTCTCACTTTATGAAACGAAATTAGTAGTAGACGAGAGATTTGCTAGAAGTCAGATTTTCCCAACAATAATACATGAGGTGATTGGGCAACAAGAAAAAGCTTATTCGTTCTACAGTCATAATTCGAGAGGGGGTGGAGCGTATGTCTGCTCTTTGCCCCGGAACTTGGCTCTACTCTTCGTGGTCCTGATAGTTCATTTGAGGTTTTTTCGACTAGAAACGCTGCCAAAATTCAGCTATGAACGTAAAGTCTGAGATCCCCCTGGACGTGGGGGGTCTGTTGGACGGAAAGCCTGATGCCAGCCTTTTGAATTCAATTTTCCTTCGGGCTGACCACCCGTGCCCCCCATTTTTGTATGGTTCTTTAAAATATTTTTTTCCTATTCCCATTTTTATTATGTCTTTTTTATTTCCTCCCTTTTTTTATTTTTTATTTTTAACTTTTTTAAGTAAGCACTGTTTCTCTCTCTCCTCCCTGTACCTGACCAATTAGTCAAAGGGAGGAGACTCGTTTAGATGACCAGCCCGGCGGGGCGGCGAGCGTGCCCTGGTTGCTGTAATTGGTCAAATTTTTTTCCAGTCCCACCCATTCAACCGGTTAGGCCAGCTGCGGAGGTGAGCGGTTGGAGTTCCCGTAAAGTCTTTTTTTCGTTCAAAATAATGTTTTCATACACAGTTTTCCTCTTTTTCGGTTTTCACAGAGCGTCTCAATTTTGCACTACTGTCTTTCCGCCAAGAAAACTATCGCCGCCATATTGTCTGGTTTACGGCGGTCGCTATAGAAACAGGTTATCGTAGGAAGAATCCATTTCTGGCAGGTAGACGCTCATTCAAATGTGTTTCGCGTGCTAGTGAAATTCTGTTTCGTTTGATACCGTAGAATCGTCTGCAGGGCCTTCGCCTTACGCAAACTTTAATAACAAAAACCCTGTATAAAAAATATTGACTAGATTTCCTTTTTAAAGTGTTGAATCTGGTCCTCGACTTTTGGACACGGGTGACTAAGATGAATCAGCAGAAAGAAAGAAAATATCTTTTCCCTTCGACCCTATTTAGTACCAGCCGTCTACGGCGACCAGCTTTTTCACATTAAATACTCTGATTTTGTTTAGTTTCAATTTAATCTAGTATGTTCAGAGAACCATGAATATCAAATTATACGAACGTAGTTTTAAGCTTCGAATTGTGTTAGACATATAAGACGCGGTAATTTAGCAGCGTTGCAATTGTTCTGTTCATTGTATATATGAACGTCCCTAATGGAGTCAAGTATCTGCCCGCCTCATCTAGCATCTTGTTCTGTTCGTTGTATATATGAACGTCCCTAATGGAGTCAAGCAGCTGCCCGCCTCGTGTTTGACGTCCAACAGCAAGAAACAAGCTGATAAAAAGAATGAAAGATTTTCAGTTTAACGTTCATTTTTGCGACCCCCCTCTGACTGCTCTTCGATCTCGCCACCCTCTCTCGTACGAGCCGATGTGTAAGTCCGTAAGAAGTGGCCAAATTGCCAGTTATTCTTAGACAGCAATTTTAGTTTGCAGCAAGCTTGCTACAAATTTGTCATGACAAGAGTGCAAGCTTGCAGCAAGTTAACGAAAGCTTCGAAGTCACCATGAAACGAACTTGCAGCAAGCTTGCCGTGCAAACTCATTGCAAATTATAGCGAAAACAGAGTACGAACACAACCCGGGATAGAACTCGCGACCTACCGCTTAGTAGCCAAACGTCGATACCACTCGGCCAGCTCGACTACGAAAGGAGAAGATAGATTTCGCTAATACATAGTTCGATTCGATTCGTATACGATTTATTTTAAACTATTTTCTTGATTTCATTAATTTTTTGAGTTGAGAATATAATTTGAAGTCAAAGAGAGAGTGATTTTCGCTAATAACTACATTTTGCTAGTACAATAAATTATGAAATTAGAGTTCAAAAGTAATTACTTTAAAATGGGACAAAATGTACAAGTTATTATGTTTCAACAAACATTGACTGATTTTAGGTTTAATTTTGTTTATAAATGTTAAAATTTCAACATTAAGAAAAGGGCGATATAGTTTTCTTTAAAGTAAAAACTTTTAGTAAAAAGATGGAAAATGTTTCAAAATTTTTTTATTAAAAAAGTTAGTTTTTCTACAAATTATCATTGATTTATTGAATTAATAAAAAGAAGAACGGTCTAGGAGATGCTATTAAAAATCGGATGTTTTTTTTTTTAAACAGAGACAAATATAATTATCTCTTTGTGCTATCTTTGCATCAAGCTTGATTTGCAAATTTGCATTGCAAAGGAGGTGGCGCTATTTGTCATGGTGAACTTGCAGCAGGCTTGCAATGCAAGGAAGGTGGCGCTAGTTGTCACGGCGAATTTGCTACAAGTTCGCTTCAAATTTGACGCGTCAAATTTGCTATGACAAGCTAGTATCAAGTCAAAATCAAACTTGCTGCAAACTTACGTGCTATCTGGGTTGATTCTTATTTTTTCTTCCCATTAGGTTTCCTCTCTCCAGTGACAGGCCATTCCTGGCCGGCACTCCGAAGATCAAGTTCGTGATGGGCAGAGAAGCCAGCGGCCGATTTTCGTCCAGGGGACCCCTCAAGAGCGGCCCCCTCAGGAAGCGCGTCTTCAGAGACGGACCGACCCGTTTCCATTCGCCCTACACCCTCAGAGATCGAGTCTTCTACCTCAGCGGAGCTGGTGACGTCCCCGCATACGACTTCTCGTCCGTCTACGGCCCCCCTGCGTCCCTCCTGTACGACGGCGGCGACGTCCCTCTTTTCCTGGACGGTGCGGGGCCGGAGGAGGACGTTTTCGCCTTCGAGAAGAAATAAGCCTGCAGGCTTCAATATGTCCTCCTGTTTGTTCCTAATTCATGTCAACAGTTCGCGTGCAACCAATGCCTGAACCATACGAAATCCGATCTATCTCTTGCTGCTAAAGTGTATAATCCTGTCACTTCGTAGAATACCTACTTATTTCATGAGTATGTAATGACACTTTCTAGTAGGTAATAAATTAATAATTCCAGACTTAAACTAGTTATTCTATAAATTAACTAATGAAACACAGTTAAACTGCAAAATTATCAACTCCTATTTGTTCCTAATAAATATCAACAGCTCGCATACAACCAATCCATAAACCATGTCGAAATCCAATATATCTCTTACTGCTAAGGTGTATAATCCTGTCACTTCATAGAATACCTACTTATTTCATGAGTAT